>JAMKCH010015339.1:0-25849 GCA_023653785.1 Ophioderma brevispina | reverse complement strand
TATCACATGACCGGGGATTGAACCCATATCAATATCACCCTATAGAGGCATGAAGGTCATTTAATTTTTGAAATCAATATAATTTTCTAATTTTTTTAAAAATCTTGCGACGTGACTTGTAATGAACTTTGAGAGTATCGTAAATAGCTTTGTAAGCCCACAGAGCTAAGAAATAGGCATTTCACACCGGATTGCAACCTGAGCATCTGTCACCTGCAGGACAGACAAGGTCAATTTATTTGCTATCAAAAACAAATCATTGCACTAATGAAATGAAACCAGGAACTGAACCTGAATGGATAAATATTTACCTGGTCTGACAAATAGTAGCCTATGCCTTTTAAGGTTACCATACATATCTGTATCAAGACCTCATAATTTCCTGAAAGTGAGCCGCCAAAAACGAGGTATCAATTGCCACGACCCGGCCAATTGCCAGGCCAGTTCTTCCTAACCTAACAACACTTGTATAATTCAATAAGGGCTTGACATATAAATATACATATCAGAATATTTACATAAAATTAAAGGCGATTTTTTTCCGCCTCACCATCAACTTAAATCCAGCAATGCCAAAAAAAAAGACCCGAAAAAGGACTTATACCGATCGGCGCATATAAAAAAATACCATACAATTACAAATTTCACCCAGACAAATCGAGACCCGAAGCGGATTTATATCGATCTGCGGGCAACACTACCCACATAAAATACCGCAACATTTACAGCCAAATCGAGATCCGAAGCGGACCTGATACCGATCTGCCGACACTTAGATCTATATGAATTTCAAATTTACAGCAAATCGAGACCCAAAGCGGTCTTATACCGATAGCTAATATTACGCTGAAGTACCCCATTGATACCAATTGAACATAAAGTACTAAAACCTTTCCAGCCAAATCGAGATCCGAAGCGGACCTTATACCGATCTGCAGACTCTAATGCTTGCAAATTTACCAGCCAAATCGAGACCAAAGCGGACCTTATTTACGATCTGAAATTATTACGCTGAAGTACCAATTGATGCAATTGGACCTGCCAATCGAGACCAAAGCGGGTCTGGTTACGATCTGCAAATACAATGTATTTCAATTATCCTGCAAATCGAGTTGATCTTATACCGATCTGCAATACTTTATAACACCATATAATGTATACCATTTAACTGCCGAATCGAGTCGAAAAACGGATCTTGAACCAAACAGCAATTACCATATACCTGCATACTGTGCATGCACACTATTTATTTACCGATTAAATTTGCCAAATCGGTACCCAAAGCGGATCTCATACCGAACTGCCAATACTATATTATAATAGTTGATGTTAAAATGTATTTGGGAATGTTTAAACTCAAAGTAAAAGTACCAAAGGCAAGGCCCCAAATATGATGCAAAAAGGATGTCACATGGGAGGAAGGGCGGGAATTTTCGGAAAAACTGACCACACGTCCGAATGTGATGAAAACAGATCCAATTGTGAAAAAAACACCAAGCACTGAGGCAGAACGCTGCCAAGATAATCAATGCGTCATTAGCAACCCAATACAATACCTGAGCGAACCGATTAGCGCTTTGAATGCACCTATTGAAATACGCTGCTCTCATAAAACGTTATTCTCGATGTTATTAAATAAAAAATACAGGTTATTCTGCGCTAAATATTTTGATCCCTTTTTTGTAATTGATAACTTATGATATGCATATGTTCATTTTAATGGTTGATGAAAATAACGAGTCATAATGTATATATTCTTTATTTCATTAGGTCAAATACTTTGTTTTCGGTTTCTATAAATTACAGTTTCGGGTCAATAGTTATTATTTGTATACTTATGTAATTTAGAAATTTTGTGCGTTGAAAATTCAATGAAATCCTAACTAGTACGAAAACCCATTTTATGTTCGTTGAATATAGGAGTTAGCCTTACTGTTTAATGAATAGCTATGATTAGGAACATTTGCATACTTGGTGTTTGGTTAAGTGTGTAAGTGCATTTGAATGGTAACCATTACCAACATTGTTTGAAGCATGTTATACTTAATTTGTATGCAATTTGTTTTGTTAGTTATGCAGGGTTTAGATCCTTGTTATATCAAAAAACGAATCAAGATCAACACATCAAAGTAGTTTGATCAGCTCTTTGGTTTTCTATAATGCACATGTTGAGTAATCTAAACTATAGTAAAAGTATTGACCACAGTCAAAACTTTAAAGCTGTGCTTTGTCAATAAATATCTATTTATATTATAACCATTATGTACATATCCTTCGCAATAAGTAGCCTATTTTTAATAGGTTTAAAGAATGCGTTTTACTCTTTCATCTGGTTCCGATATGAGCTTTGTATTTTGAAGAAAAAAAGGCGTTGTTTTGTGTCACTTGATGGAAGTATGTATTTTCCTTATGTGGTTATGAAATTAATGTGGCTATGAAGAATTCGCTATAAGGCGGGTGTGTCCTTGGTGTAAGATATTCATGAGTTGGACTAGAGTAAAGACTCTTTTACGGAATAAAGCTGTACAATCCTAGTAATCATTTGATCCTTTGATAGAAGATGTCATGCTAGGCTAATTCCGTGAGTCTTACATGAAGGATGAACCTATAAGGCAGGGTTTATAGCCCATAGTCCCTAAAGGAAAATCTGACGGTCACCGCCAAAAAGGGAGCTAGCGTTATCTTTCTTGTTAGATCAGAGGGCACATGTGGTCCAGTGGATACAACGACCGTCTCATGTCCCAAAGGTCCTGGGTTCGAGTCCCGCTGAGGCCAATGTGTTGTGCACTTGGGCAAGGCACCTCGCTTGCCTCTCTCCACCCAGGTGCTAAATGGGAAGCTGTTAGGAATATTGTCCATTGAGCGCCGTCCAAAGGTATGAGTAGGCCTATGCCTTGGACATTTGTAAGGCAGCTGACATAATGGCAGCGGAATAAATATAAAGCGCTTTGATACATTTTGAAATGCGCTATATAAATGTCGACATTTATTTATTTAGATCCAAGGCAGGGGTCCGCTCCGTGATTTTATTTTTTTTTTCAAAAGGGCATTTACATGCAGTTAAGGCATGTTGCAGGCCTCATTGAGTATATTGGCCCCGGGGAGGGTTCTTGGAGTTTGTTCAGGTACCCATGCTCGTTCCAAAAAAAGAGGGACTAGCTGCAAATGCGGGACTACCGCTAGGGGTATCAAATTCACAATAATCAAGTTTAGTCCCGCTTTTTTTTTTTTTTTTTTTTTATAAGGCAGGGTTTATAGCCCATAGTCCCTAAAGGAAAATCTGACGGTCACCGCCAAAAAGGGAGCTAGCGTTATCTTTCTTGTTAGATCAGAGGGCACATGTGGTCCAGTGGATACAACGACCGTCTCATGTCCCAAAGGTCCTGGGTTCGAGTCCCGCTGAGGCCAATGTGTTGTGCACTTGGGCAAGGCACCTCGCTTGCCTCTCTCCACCCAGGTGCTAAATGGGAAGCTGTTAGGAATATTGTCCATTGAGCGCCGTCCGCTCCGTGATTTTATTTTTTTTCAAAAGGGCATTTACATGCAGTTAAGGCATGTTGCAGGCCTCATTGAGTATATTTGCCCCGGGGAGGGTTCTTGGAGTTTGTTCAGGTACCCATGCTCGTTCCAAAAAAAGAGGGACTAGCTGCAAATGCGGGACTACCGCTAGGGGTATCAAATTCACAATAATCAAGTTTAGTCCCGCTAGGGGTATCAAATTCAGTTGTGATTGTGACTGGTTCGATGATACAAATAGGAAAAATTAATCTAAACATATCAGCAAAATAACCCTGAGTAGGCCTATGTATTTTTCTTGCAGTAGCACAAGTGTCATTTTTCTTGTATATTGGCTATTTTAAAGGTATATCTTTTATTCACGTATTGCGAACAGGTCCCGCAAGGGGTAGGCCTATAATTTCACTGCAAATTGGTCCCATTTGGGGTATATTTTCACTGAAAACTGTCATAATTTTACCAAAAACTGGTCCCGTTAGGGGTATATTTTAACTGAAAATTGGTCCCGTAAGGGGTCACTTTCAGAAACCCTGGAACGAGCATAGGTACCCAACAAACCCCTGAGAACCCTCAGTTCATGACAGAAATTTGTTATATTTGGGGCCATAGGCATTTAATACTCTTGCCAAGGTCAAGAAAGCAATTATTACTGGTGAATGAACTCTAACTTTACCACTTTTGTTCACGTGTCACAGGTCAAGTAGCAACTTAAATACCTGGATTCGGTTAATAGCCTCGAATAACAATATTAGCTGAAAATAATCGTCCTCGGTCTTCGGTCTCGGACAGTTATTTTCAACAAATGCTAAGATTTTTGGTCATTAACTTTTAAATATGGGCCAAATCCAAACCTGTCAACAAAGTACATTAAAAATTGAATTTATTTACAGGAGTAATAATTGTATCATACACAGGAGACAGGCCGGGAAAAACTGCCATTTTTCATCAGCGGTTTCATCATCCTGAAACTTGACCATTTGAAATTAGACCGGCGAACACCCTGATTTTGCCCGACGTCAAAAAATGGTCGCCAGAAAAAATTTGAACGAAACGCCATCGTTCATATACATATTACTGGTGAATGAACTCTAATCCAAACTTTGTTACTGGTCACAGGTCCTTTAGCAGGCTAAATACCCCATTTCGGGTAATAGCCTCCAATAGCAATATTTGCTAAAAATTAATCCGCCCTAGGCCTTCGGTCTCGACAGTTTTTCAACAAATGCTAAGATTTTTGTACATTCAACTTTTTAAATAAGGGCAATATCCAAACCTTCTCAAACAAAGTACATGGAAAATTGAATTTAGTTTACAGGAGTAATAATTGTATCATACACAGGTGACAAGGCCAGGAAAACTGCCATTCCTCATCAGCGGTTTCATCATACTAAACTTAAAACCATTTGAAATAGACCGGAGAACACCCTGATTTTTGCCCCTAATTCAAAATTGATAAACGCCATAGTTCATATTACAGGGCATCACCAGGAAAATATTAAATCCTGAAACAAAAGGTTTAATTAGGCGAAACTGTGTGTTGTATGGACTATAATAATAAAGTACAAATAATAAGCTTCAAATGACACCTTAACTACTATTCTCCAGTCATGCCTTTTTGAACACCATTGCTTTGACAAATTTTCAATGGCAGCCAAAACTTGTGAGTGACATTAAAGGCGCATCAACAATTTTCACAAAATATGAAAAGTTCTTCAATTTGCTCTCAAATGATAGTAGGCATTGGAAGAACAGAGATATATTTACACATAAAAATAACATACCCCAAAAAAACAGATAGGGACTTGATATGAGGATAACGACATCCAGGTAATTTGTAGGCCAACTTTAAGTTTCCATAAACTTTAATCAACAAATGTGTATATTATCGGAATAGTTTTGATTCGTACTCCACTGATATTAAAACACAAGGTTTTAGGAACCAATCAAAACAGGTGCATGCTACGGCGTGGGTTCTGTGTTTAAAATGCCATTTTCGTAGTCTGCTGAATTAACGTGCGGCGACGTTTAATTATATAAAATCGTTCTGTTTACCCGTAAGGAAGCTGATTTGGTCTTAATCATCTGCAGGTGAGGGATGGAATAAAAGACTTACAACCATGCAAAAATATCGATTTTGAACATCTGAGGGCGACATATTTTCAAAGGTGCAGTGTTCTTTAAGGCTGTTTTGTGGTATGAAATGGTTATTTTGTTGCTTATCTGGCAAACAGGTGGAAAGATTACGGCCAGATTAACTTTAATTATTGTTAGGTTATGTTTATAATATAAAAATGTACACGACAATTAGGCCAATTTAGTGGTAAAATGCATTCACACTTCAAACATTTTAAGTAGCGACATGGTGCAGCTTACAACTCGGCAATTTGTTCGTTGTGACAATAAACTTTCATGAAACAAAGAGGCTACAAGCTACTGAAGATGCTTTTGGGGAAGCCTTTCCCGACAGGGATTCGCCGTCTAAGCCCGGGCATCTAAGCCGACCATCTGGGCAAATGTGAAGAAATATCGAGAAAATAGCAAAAGCCTTAATCGGATAAAGGGTCATTCAGGGAGAGGACGTACAGTGAGAAGAAATGGACTTGGACTCTCCCGATCATACTTCAACCGGATTACAAAAAATTGACTTAAAAGGGGCATTTCGTGGTCCCCCCGACTTACTAAAAAAAGTTTAGATTTTTATATCATCTGAACCGTTAGCCTTAGTAATCCACGTGTACCTAATCTTACGTGCAAATTATTGGGTCGTATCTGTAAGAAATTTGCAATTTTGTATCTTGTGTCAGTAAACGGACAGAAATTACCGCACAGTGGCCTATGGGACCGTGGGAAACAAACAACTGCTCATATCTCAAAACCGCAAGATCGGGATCAACTCAAATTTTGTGAATAAGCTTTTCTCAAGGATATCTAGTGAACAATGAAAAAAACAGAAGGGGCTGAAATCAAGAAATGCACCTTTAAAGGTCCCAGGAAATGAGATGATAAACCTAGTCCAAATCTTTACGGGACATTCCATTCCAATAAACATGGCCAGAAAAAAAAAATACACTACCAGTGACATTATTAGAGAAACTATTGATTTTCAGTCAGTGTCATGAATAGATTCACACCAGTCACCTGGAAATTTCTATTACTCTCTGAAAAATCAATAGTTTCACTAATGATGTCATCACCAACCCAAATATTGAATGCTTCTAGTCCCTCCTTGTAGACTTGACACAAACCACATCAATTGTATTTGCATATCCTGGGACCTTTAAGATAGTCGGCTAAAACGCCCAATTCCAAGGATTGAAATCGATGATCTCTTTCATTTTGATGTAGTAAACATTTATGTGTATAATAGCAGTACTACAGTATACTTGTATAACGAAAAATCTAGATCCGGAATTTTAATACAAAGTTGTTATTTTCTTCATGAAGGAGATCGAATTGAACTTAGCTATGTCGCACAGTGATTAGTATGTGGACAATCATTATTTATATGCAAAAACACGATTTGAGTCAGACCCCACCCTCCGAAACAAATATATCAGCCTTGTAATGATCTAGAGATATAGTTTCACATCATGATTGGCACCGAGAGTAATAATGCGGTACAAGTGACAACAATTCGAAGTAAACGAGTTTCCATGCTGCTAATATTGAATGAAGTTCATAGGCGTAAATCCCGGTGGGATGGGGTATATACCCCCCTCCCAATATTTGATGAGGGGGAGATTGCATAACTATCACCCCCCCCCCCCTCCCCAATGTTGAATGTCGCGTTTTGTCATTGGTGTTTTTGACCAAAAATAACCTCAAATAGTTTAAAAATGGTAAATTTCGGCGCACATGTGCTAGTACTGGATCTTTTCAGCAAACCGTTTCATTAATAAATTTTTATCGACCCAGACCCAAGATGTCAAAAAGAGGTTATCGCCACTGAGTGAAGTGTGTCATCATTAGTTTGTCCATAGTCGTAATGGCCCGAAGGCGGTGTCGTAGCTATTTTGTCTGGTGTTTTTTTTTTCTACCAGTGGACTGTGGTCGTTGTTGTTTTTTTTTTTTTTGCTGAAACACCGCCATTTTACATAGATGATATAGAGTCGTATTCGTCATACCTCTATCTCTATAGAGCGGCACTTGGTATTTTCTTGGGAAAAATACGTGTTATGTAGAAAAACTAAGCTCGACGCAGAACCCCCGCAGCCGCGCGCAGTGGCTGTAAGCCTGCTAAAATAACACGGGGATACGTCTGCGCATTCAGTCACGGTAAGGGTATTTAGCGGTGACTATGTGTCAATTTGTAGACATGGACCCATCTTGTCACATAATGCGGGCAAGTGAAATATTAATTATTAAAGAACAATATAACAGATGTTGAATCTTAAAAAGGAATTTTATTATGGGAATAACAGCCAATTTTGTAAAAAACAAAGATTTGATGAAGTCACGGCATTGATTGGTTTATTATTTTGGCTTCGGGGGAACCCATTCAGGTAAAAATGACGTACGTTCCCTACTTGGAACAAAAACAACCGATATCGTCATCGTACGTCGGTTTTGATCAGTAGGGAAAAGTAAATTTTGTATTTAAAAAAAATAAAAAAAATAAAAAACTTTTGGAAAAAAAAATAATAGCACTTTGAGGCAGAGGGTGTACAGAAATTGATTTAACATAGTCGGATTTATATATTTCGGTCGCCCCCGAAGAGCAATGATATATGATACCTGACACGTGACACCAAACTATTCATCTCGCTCGTTACCGTTTATAACTACAATACGGCAAGCAGCAAGCATTCTGTACTCTGTTGTCACGCGGAATCGATCAAGAGTGAGACTATACATGTGGTTCTGTACAGGGAGGGTAGGACACGATCTGCTCGATTGGGCATGCGGGATTTCCAAACGGAATTTGTGAAAACTGCTACTTGCAATTACTATGGCAGTCCGGTCCAGTGACATTAAAAAATCTATCTCTAAATCGTTGTTCAATACATCTAGTAATATCATGATAAATTAAGAAAAAAATATGAAGTTACATTCATTGACTTCTGTTAATTACCTGTGGCATAAAAACTCAAAACTCCAGAAACTTCCCCTGCAAAGCTAATCTCTATACTATAATAATATAATATAATATAAGAGCTTTATTAACAGAGGTAAAAATGTTCATATACAATATTGTTCTTCCACCATGTCCGTGTCCTTAAAATAATACAGAATAAAAACTAAATTTAATTTAAATTTAAAAAGTATACAATAACAGCAACTATACGTATAAGTATGCTCATGTTTCAAACAAATAATGAAAAATGGCGAGTAAGGAAGACAAAAACAATAACATAATTTAAAAATATCCAAAATATCTCACAAATAGAACAGAAAAATAAATAATTGCAAAATTTGGAAACGGTACTAGAGAAATTTGGCCACAGAAATTTAAGTGCGAAGACAAAAGTTAAAACAAAATATGACATTTTAAACAGCAAATGTGTTTTGGTGGGTCTTATAATCATAAAATGGCCCTAACTAGAAAAAGCTCAACATAGGAAACATGCCAATATTTTAAACAAAACTATAGATGAACACAATTAAAAATCAGCAAATGAATCAGATTGGGCTGATAGATCAAAATGGCTAACTTAGAAAAAACCCAACAAGACACACCCAAATCATGGTAAACATAGCTAAGCCCTAAAGGTATTAACAAAAATTTAAATACCAAGTTATATAAATGGACCACATAGATTAAAGATTTCAAAACACAGGAATTAGAACAACATTTTAAAAAGTTGTAAAATCCTGAATTTACACAATGGTATGTACAGACTAAAAGCAGGAGTTAAAAATATATAATTGTTTGTATTTTAAGCAAAACATTCATATTGTCATGAGAGATAATTCCCCCGCACGAGAAATCCATATAGACATATAAGTTGAAATCCATGACATATTAGTCAATATTATGCAGATGTTTCTTAACTGACAAGGGCAATAGCATTTTTAGCTGTTATCAGTGGCATATCCTACATTTTGCCCCCCTAAGTAACGTAAACTACGCTTCTTGTACTCATTAGTTGGTTTAAGCGCATACAACAAGGTGATTGTTAATCTTCTCATATTGGTATCTTACTTCCTTTTCTTGTAAATCTCTTACTTAAATATTGTGAAGTAGATTATTCCACAATTCTTGGAACCTAGTAATGGCTTCATTATACAATCATCTACTCTCTAAGTTATTCCAATCATATCATTATTAAAGCCTGCCATGCTTGAGCCATACCTATTTGTACTGGTAATGATCTTGCAGCACGAATTTTTGGCAAAACGTGTACTTTATTCCTCGAGTCTGGCCGCATCTTCCCCATACTACGTTACAATAGTCAAAATGCAGGGCAATGATGGCTTATAAGTAAAGTTGGAAATGCACCTGGCTTAAGTTTATGAGACGTTCTAAGATATTACATAACCAAGTAAAACCTTCCTCCTGACTTCGTCAACATGTTTTTTTGCGCCATAGTAATTTTTCGTCAATCATAACCCCAGTCTTGCAGTGGTGGGGACTCTCTGTATACTTGACCACTAATTTTAATAATGAAATCAGCATCGCATACTTTGAGAAAGTTTATCAGGAGTACCAATAACGCATACATTCATTTTCTTTATATTTAGGCTAGCTTATTTTCAATCAACCAATTGCTCCATTTTCGAGATACTTCAATTCAGTTTCCAAATTCAATAGCGGTGATATTATTAGAAGTGTAATATAATGCTGTGTCATCACATACATGCTAACCTGAACATTTGAACATGCTGAGGTAGGTCCATTCACAGATAGAATGAAAAGCAAGGGCTATAATCGAGCCTTGTGGAATGCCACAACTATTTTAACTGCCCTTAGATCTAATACCTTTATACTTGTAACTGTGTCTTCTTCTTTCAAATAGCTTTCAACCAATTTATTACATGTACACTCATCACCATTCATTTGAAAGTTTCTTAATAAGAAGATTATGATTTAGCAGTATCGAAGCCTTCAGTTTTAAGTCCAACATACAAATCCAACATAGTGCCATTATATACCATTAAGCCAGTCTTCAGTACCATTCCTACAAGAGCAGATGAAGTAAGAAAATGTGGCCTAAACCCGATTGGCTTTCATGTAACATAGTATGTGAATCAAGGTGAGCGTACAGTTGTTGAAAACGGCACGCTCCAGATTTTTGAAATTGTCGGGAGAATTGAGATAGGCCTGTAATTACAGGGCTCTGAGTTTCAACCAGGGTGCCCCAACCGTGAGAAAGAGAGAGGGCCAGAAGATAAGTGGAGAGGGAGGGGTGTACCATGGGAATAGGAGGGAAGAGTATGGAAAATGTATGGGATACGTAAAGAAAAAGGGCGAGGAGAAGATACGGAGGGGAGGTTTGGAGGATGCAGGGAGAGGAGCGAAGGACAAGATGGGGTTAGTAGGCGGGGGGGAGCGAAAGGAAGAGGTGGGAGGCGGGGAGGGGGTCGAACGTGTAGTTGGGAAAGGGGTGGGGGGGGGAGGATTAAATATGACACTGTGCATGTATATAGATTGCCCTTATAAAATGGGACATATCCTTGCACTTTTCCATTTTGTCGGAAATGAACCTGAAAAACATAATACCCTGAACATACGCGCCATGCATGGCTACAGAGCTATTGCGCTCTGTAGCCATGCGCACCGATACCCTCTAATATCAACACAGCCCTATTATAATTATTATACACCCCAAAACCATTGCACTCCTGGATACCTCAGGTTATTGACCCCAAGGGGGTGAAACGCATTCAAAGACCAGTCGTCCGTGGGGCGCTCGCTGACATTTTGAATATTGCACGGAACAATTATCAGTTTGGGTGCCAATATACACACATAATGTTAAATCGATACAACAATCCGCCAAAATATTCAGTTGTTGGTTGGATGTTGGGGTGTATGGGGTGGTTAAATTGTGTCCTACCCATGCCACACAACGAAAGAAATGACACATCAGGGCTTCTTGTTTAAATAAATATACATCTTTTACCTAAGCGCGCATTGCATTATGAGAAAAAGTAGTATCTGAGCACAAAGATAGGTACACTATGATTACACCGGCCACTCTAACACATACATAATTTGTATCACTACCAAGTGTATATGCAAAGCGTTAAGCGGCACCCACAGTATGTGATAGAAGCGGAGGCAGCCATTGATTTCGATTGGTACTCTAGGTTTCTTTGTGGTCGGCAAAACATGCATGACGATGAATTTCTAAAGATACGTAACGTTTGCCTCTCTATTATATAGAACCTCTTTGATTTTTGACCCATTTGTTATTTGCTTTGCTTATAGAACAAATCCAGGCTCCCAACAGTTCGATCGTGTGGAACTGTAGGAACAAAAAATTATAATGATGGAAACAGGTGCAGTCTAAACCCCTAACTATGGTGTCAACTTATGTGAGCACTTTATGATACTTCGTAATACCATTTTGTTCCCATCACTTACAGCTTGTCAAAGACGCCTCAACCATGATGCCGGAGGGCACGTGTCGATTGTCTTTGCGCAAAAAAGGGAAATAGTCTGTGCAAGCATAATGTGTCAATCAAGGATTATGTGGTCATCATATGGGGGGGGATTGTACCTACTAAATGATGCTTTCGTGCCAAAGATAATATTCAACTGAATACCCTTTGCTTTCTTATTAAACCAACAAGACAAATGCCGACACAGAAACATAAAAATGCGCCAGGACGCGTCGTTATAACATTTGCTTGACCCGAAATTAATGTATTCATTCGTGGTGGCCTTACTAGTGTATTGCCATTCAGTTCACAGGAAAGGTTACGGAAGAGTATTCCCGACGAAACGTAAAGAAAAACAAAGCACACGAAATAAAATTGCGGAAGGCGTTAATGCGCAAGAGAACCACGGAGCGGGCGCTATACCATTAGGTACAGGGACTGATCATGGCAGGGGACTGTAGGAAATAAAAAAATAAGCGCAACGCTTTTAAAAAAAGGTTACTTTTCGATTACTTAAATTATATTTTGGTGTATGAAATGTTAGGCAGAAAATGCCAAAAGTACCAAAAGTTGATGTTTAGTTGCCACCAGTTTGAGTTACTTGAATATACTAGCTGAACATGTAGGTGTGTGTGGGTGTGGGTGGTGTGAGTGTGTTGATGTGGGTGTGTGTGTGGATGTGTGGGTGAGTGTAATTATATGGTTGCTGCGCTTGTGATATTGTGCGCCAACTTTTTTCGAAGCTTTCCGCGAAGTAAAAACATCATAATCTTTGAGTGGAAACCTGCCAACAAAAATTTCGCAAAATGTCACCTCATATATAGTAGGGGGGCACAAGTTGCACTTTTTTTTTAAAGCATGTGGATTCTATGCCATTTGGCTCTGAAAAAGAATCTAGCAGCTTTTTCACTGAAGATAAAGTTTTGGGTTGGTTCCATGGATTGTAAAGGTTTGACCATAAAGTCAATGGGCTTTTGAGGTTAAAATTAGTTATTGCCAATATTGCACACACAAACTAATGACAATATGTACATGCACATGTGCTGGGTATATTGCCTTCCTTTGTAAAACCATAGGGTTCCAAAATAACCGAGTTTCATGCTTGTCCAGAATAAACAAAAAAGTCTTTACAGTGCAGAGGGCGTTGTAGTCACTCATTAGCCACAGCACACTTTACCTGACTGGTTTAAATTATTATAGAAAAGGATACACCTCTGTACACACAATGAGTTGTCTGCTACTATTATGGATAATAGTGCCACACATACACATGCTGGTATGAAAAAACACTCATTACCATCACAGTATTCGTAAGTTGTGTAACTGGTTGCAAAGGCTTGACATTACAACAATAGACTCAAGTTTTCACTCACTCAAACACTAGTGGCTTGTGGGTTATTTGTGCATTGCTTGTCTCAGTGAGAGAATTTTGGAAAAAAATATATTTTCTGACACATTGAGAATAAATTTGATATTTTATTTCTTTGACAATATTTGCCTCAACTAAAAAGCACCTATTGTTGAGTTTCTAGCAAAAGCTCAGGATGAAGATCATATAATTTTTTTTGTTTTTCCACAAAGGAGCAGAAACGCCCTATAGACTTCATGTACAACACTTAAACTCCACGGAACCAAACCCCTAAAATTTTATCTTGAGTGAAAAAAAGCTGGCCTCGATCACTTTCAGGATCTAAAATGGGCCATCGACTATGCTCGTTTACAAAAGATTTGTAAATAAAAAAAATTTCATACTTGCCCACCCCTTATATATAGGACCTGATAATTTGCGAAACAGATTTCATGTTCTTTGCCGTCAATACTTTCATTAAAGCAATAACAGCACATTTTTAGAGCGCCCCAATTTTCAAAAATTTGACATTTGTTGCACCAGTTATGTTGGTATTGTCTAGGGAATACTACCTGCGCACGAGAATGCTCAAAAATGCGTATATCAAAATAAGCGATTTTGTAATAGGGAATTGGTATCCCAATTGTACTTAGCGGTAGTGCTGGAAATGCTTAGCTATGTCCGTCAATGATGACCATAGTGCCATCTCAAGAAAAAGTACCTCTAACTGATTGGCCTAAACCAATTAAAACAACTAATGGATAGCTGTAGACACCTACATGGCGTATTTTCCCGGCTATTTTTTATTGGAAGGTCGTTTCCAGCAGCAAGTTGAATTATTATCGAAGACTTGATATTAATTATTCTAATTACAAAATTCCTTCGTTTGCGACTACATTAGACATTTTCGGCTTAACCATCAAAGTAATAGTGTGACTAAGCCAGTTACCCATGCAACCGTTTTTAATTTTAAAAAGATCTCCAATTTTGTTGAAAAAATTGGGGCGCTCTCAAAAATGTTATTATGGTTTAACGATGGTTGCATGAGTGTACAGCTGATGTAGTGTTATTTAGTGCTATGAAATCTGTTTCGCAACATATTCTGTTACTATATAGGAGGGATATTTGGCGCGCGCGAAACAGATTTACATTTACAATTTGAAATTTAAATTAATAGCTGGAAGATTTCTTCTGAAAACTTTCACTACGTTTTTAAATCAACATAACATTAGTTTGCATATTCCAGTGCAGTGTTTACATTTTTTTCAAAATTTCCACTTCCCACCTGAAAAATCTGTTTCGTTTCGTGCGCAAAATATAAGCTGATTGTTTGGTACAATAGTTTCTTAGATTTGGATCAAAACTCCACCCGTCCACACATTAAGCTGCCCTTTTAATCCATTCCATATTATCACCAAAATACCAAACAAAAAAGTATGGAGCGATCATCTTTAAGGAGATTTCCAAAAGCAAACGGGAGCGCGAACCTTGAAACAACATCGCCTGCTTTCTTTAGGCGGAAAACCGTGAGACGGGTAGCATAGTAAAATATAGAATTCCTATCCAAGATTGCAAACTGAAAGATCTTGAGGTAGGTAGGAACTTCATTATGGATGCATTTGTAAAACAACAATTGTCATCAACTTAAATATAGTCTTCTTAACAGGAAGCCAGGTAAAAGACCTTAGGGGCTTGACAGAGGGCCTGGTCCCGTCCCATGCAAAACCACCCCAACGAGCAGCTTTATTTTTTGCAAGCGCTGGAGGCGTTTTAGGTCAATTTTACACGGCACAATATAAAAGCGAGTTTAGTAATCAGTAAGTGGAAAGTACCAGTCGCTCTGACAGCGTTGGGACTAAGTGTTGATGAATTGGACAGGATACGCTAGAGATTACGAATATGGAAGTTCACAATTTTACAAACATACGTAACATGATTGTGAGTTCTGAGTGAAGCATCAAGTAAACACAAGGGTTTTAAACAACGTGATGGTTAATACAAGCCTCAACTATAAGGCAAAAAAAAAAAAAAAGATAGTTGTTTGCCAGCAGGAGATACCCCCAAAAAACCTAAATGCGATTTTTTTAACTCAGTGTGGAAAGAAAATAAATTCCCCAGAAATCCTCCAACCACACTAAATTGTAACTCACACCGTATCTTGCTGTAAAATCATTAGTATATATTTTTAGAAGGATGGGCCTATGATGCATGCTTCTAGTAGAATCTATGACGATTTGAAACCCAATACAATACACGCGAGGATCAAGTAAATGATACAACCCGAGAAAGTAACAAATATTATCTTTCACTTGTAAAATTATTAGCTTATAAACAAAATATCAATTGGGATCACTTATGTTTTGACAATGAAATTGTCTGTGTTTGAGACATTTTGTCCCCTCCCAAGGACATTTTCTCACTTCTTACAACAACACCAACAATAATGATAACAATAATATCTTTTCATAGCCTAATGACTTATTTCCCCCAATCATCATTTAAAGTAATTAATATAATTATTATAATTATTATACGGTTGGCCGATGGTTGTTCATACACTACTGGATGTTGTAGCGCTACCATCGGTTGTTGCCATACATGCTGTACTGTCTCTGGAACTGGCTGTTGGCCTAAACCTTGTTGCTGTTGCTGTTTTTTGAAAAAAAAAACGCCCTCTAGCGAGAGTTCCCTACATTTCCAAGAGGTTGGACCAAAACAATCTGGTTCAGCACCCTTGAAAGTACAAGAAAACACCTTCAAACCTTCTTCCCCAAACTTCTAGAATGGGACTTTAATTTTGAACCCTACTACTAACGTCTCGCCGCTGCCTAGTATTCTTTCTTGCTGACGCTCTCCGTTTCCTTTTTGACGTGGCCTATAAGACAATAAAAATGAAGCTGTTACCCTGTGCTATTTTTTTCTGCCAAGAAGATTAATCCTGAATTGACCAAAAGCCACACCGAAAAATGGAAAAGGCTCAGATCACAACGAAGAACCTCAACAGCGCAGATAACAGCACCATCATGAGGATGTTTTAACCCAGATTAATCCCACATGCGTAGTCTTAATCTCCAATATCAAAAACCGACGGGGGTAGGGGGTGATGATCATCTCATCAAAACAGGTCACACTAGTAGGGTTATAAATGAGAAGCCCCTTCTAGAAGTTTGGGGAAGAAGGTTTAAAGATGTTTTTCTATAGTTTGAAGGGTGACGAATCATAATTTTTGGGTCCAACCTATGGGAAATGTGGGGAACTTTGTAAAATAAGGGGGGTAAAATTCGTACTGGGGTAAATTTGAAATCAAGTCCAAATGAAGAGTGTAGAATAAGAAGTACTTAAGTCCACAACTTTAGTTCTAAGGAAATGTACTCCACCTTTTTCAACATATCACTAAATAGACATATTTAGGATTTTTTTAATTTGAAAAGTTGTGCAAATGGTAATTTTGTATGTATATTTAATTTATGCCAAAGATTATTTGAAAATTCAAAGTTTTATGAACTGTAGAAAATTTTATTAAAATTGCACAATTCAGCCCATCTAGCAAGCCCAAGTGCTTTGACCTTGATAGGAAAGCATGGGTCAACCTCAACAGACTCAATACTGGTATTGCCGTACAAAGCACTTCCTTCACAAGATCGGTGTGGAAATGTCACCAAACTGCGATTGTGGATAGCTGCAAACCATTAGCCACATCATAGATTAATGTGACGTTTACAAATCTCCAAACGGAATCCCAGGCCTGACCAACCTGGACGATGAAACTATCAGCTGGTTAAAGACGGATCTTCCATTGTGATTTTAGACTTACACGGACGAACGAACCAACCCGAGAGTGAACTTTTCCAGTCACAGCAAGAAAAGTTCACTCTTAGGATGGAAATGGCCTTGCTTATTTTAAAATTGGGACCGGAAAGATCAATGTTGACGGTGATATCAAGCCGAAGCTATGATTTTACTAAACCTTTCAGCCTCTGTTTTAAAACGTGTACACATCTGTATTTGTGAAATTGATTTAACACTGAGTGAGCTCATTTACCTGATCATGGCTGATCATGGCACCTTCATTTTGGTTATGATTTACTGGAATTAAATATTATTACAGTTGATTATGATATTACGTTTTGATACTATTAGCAAATGTGCATTTTACGATGATCCATTGGCTACCATGTTTCATTTTTATCCGTTTACGGGCAGAAAATACAAAATTACACGTTTCCTCCAGAGTAAATCGAATCTGCGCTTAACATTTAAGTGACCAAGGGGTTTTCATTCCAGTTGGTGCCCGGGGCGGGGGTTCCATGGGACCCACGCCCCTAAGGAAACCGCTTTCCCGAGGGAATTTTTGCACGAAATTTATACCACATGTGAAGGGTCATAAGCAAACCCCAAATCAAAAATGAAATTTGTTATTTCGGCTGGAAATTAGGGGCAAAGCATTGCTTTCAAAACACGCGAAAATTGGGCAAAAAGACGGAAAATTCAAATGAGCCTTGCGCTTACATCAAATATTTTATTTTGTGTTGATATCTATTCTAGAAGACCCAAATTCCATATATTCAACATAAAACCAGCAGTTCTAGGGAATCCTGTATTTTTTACGGGTGTTGCAAAATACACGTCATTTTCCCATAGAGTTTGTACAGTAATGGTTTAGCAATGTCCACGATAAAACATAAAGGGTTAATTATTTTTAATGTTGCTAATAATTGTTTACTTACACATATGTGAGAACTTATATCAGCAAAAAAAAATTCGCTTTGGTTCTTTGATTTTTAAAAATATTCTCAGATGACTTCCGTTAGTGTCCATGGGCCCCCACTAATTAACTCATTAACGGCTTGGCCGATTTTAATTATTTTGGTATGAAAAGAAGCGCATTTAAAAGTCAGACAATTACAAAATATTTCGGCGCAAAAATCCCACGCGTAAAGCGGCCAGCGCGAAAACAAATTTTGGGGACCCATAGGAACCCCCCCCCCCTTGGTCACTTAAGTGTTAAGATTAGGCACACGTACTATACTTACACCATCGCTTCGGATGGCTTACATACCTCAACTTTAATATAAGCCTGGGGGAATGAACCATGATCACGAAATGCCCATTTAATTTACTTCGAAAAATAAAAATATAATGACGTATTCGACGATTAACTTTAAGGATATAAAAGAGATACGTAATTGATAATATTTTTGGTCTCAAAGTATAACCTACATTCCAGCGGAAAAGCAACCTACCCACGAAAGTGGAATATTCGGGGTCTTGTGTTAGCCAATGAGATAACAATACTGGTTAATCGTAGCACTATGTATGCTGTTTCATGCTCGCACAAGACTACTCTCTATCTCTCTCTCTCTCTCTCTATATATATATATATATATATTCAATTATATAAAATTGCCGAACAGCTTAGTCGCAAAACTGCTGTTAGCCATTCTAACATGGCCTTTTCAGTGCTGAGTTCTGGTGTTTTGATACCCATATTATTATGTGCTCTAACTGTTCATGGGTTCGAGATTCTTAATCCTGATCACAAGGAGCGTCTCTACCGACTTTATACGAAGTTCAATCCTGTATTTCGGCGGACATCACATGCGCAGAACCACTACAATTCAGTCCATTTCGCTGTGCTAACAGCTGGTAATTTAAATGATAATCAGTTCAATCCATTACCTCTCCAGTTTGCAGATGTTCCGAATCCAAACGATAACTATTTTGCTGCGGTTCCGTTGTTCAATCAATGCCCAACAATTCAGCCCGAAGCACAATTAGTGCCTGCTTACGATATGATAGTTGATAATTATATAAGGGTAACAGACTTTTACATATTTATATATTATAGTCCGTGCACTGATTGTGCAGATATCCTGCAAAACTTAGCAAGTCGCAATCCAACTCATACTATCTACATTGGGTATGTCATGGAACGATTAACCCGCTCTGGGTCTTCAACCCTACCCACGATAAAAGACACTTTGCAAGCATCAAATATATATTTTGGTGATGTCAGCGGTGAATGCTCTGGATCGGCAGACGAATGTACTTTTCCTTCTAACAATGAAGGTAAGTGTTAAGCTTCTATTTTTGTCAATATATGTGGTATATTTACGTGACAAAACAACGCTTGTGACTACTCGGTGTCTGTTCCGATTTAAGCGTTTAGTGTTTATACTTTATAGGGTAGCCTTCATACTCAACATATATACATCCCCAACCAAGTTTCTTGGGAAACTTGTAGTTTTGATGGTAGACGAGATGGGGCATACCGCAATGTTCTATACCTCACTGGGTGTTACTTAAACGAAGAACAAAGAGTAAAGAAGAACGGAATCACTAACACCCAGATCCATTTTCATTGAAAAACGCAGGTATGTTTTAAACCTTTAAGTGTTTTCTTCAAGGTGTTTATTATCTTTTTTTCATTGCAAAAAGACGTTTTGGTGCCCAGTCTATTTCCACTGAAAAACCGTTGGATAAGACATTGAAAACATTTTCTTTTTAAAAATCACGTGTTAAACTACATGGTAAACGGTTTGGGTGTTTTCCGTTTTAGTAACAACCATACATTAATGTACACTATAAAACCTGGTTTAAAAAAGACACAATCCTTTCTGTACAGTAAAATCATAGTTAAAATTTGATACACCTTACGCAAAGCGGAGTGTATTTTACCCAACAATTACTCAACTTTGACTAAGATTTTACTCAACAGAAGGAGTGATTCCATTTTAATCATTGATCAAACTAATTTAGAGTGTACTAAATTTTATGGTTATATATTAAAATGTTTGTTTGCTACTTCTTGGGAAAGAAATACTTTGATGAAGCAGAACTTGCAGGACAGCAATGAGAGGAATATGGTTCTTCTATATCACTGACAAAGAACAGCAAAAAGTGAGGCACCGCAAACATGAGGCAACGGTATTTGTGTTTATCAGCTTCTAGGAGCAAAATTATCCTACTATCCACGCTCCGTGAGTTTTTGGCAGGGGATTTGAAGCGATCGAGGGAACGTTAAGGATATGGTATAACAGTCGCAACAACTTTCAAGGTAAATCAGGGGGGGCTAAGACAGTCAACATTATAACCCACACATAATTATTTTGTTGAGGAGAGAGAGAGAGGGGGAGAGAGAGAGAGAGAGAGGAGAAAAGAGAGAGATAAATTGGGGAGAGGGAGAGAAGGGAGGGATAGGTGGAACCACGGCCTCAAAATTGGAGGAAACCTGCTCTGGGAAAAAGATTATACGATGTTTTAGTTAGGATTGTTTAATTACCATGTCAAGGATATATGAAAAAGTTGCGTTGTAAAATTGAATTTCTTGTACAGTTGGTAACTGCCTGTTTTAGATAAAGGATCAGTGCACATGATATTGTGTCAATTTTAAGGGTTGGGGTAAAAAAGTCAGGATTATTGCTTATGTATCCTGTGAAAGACGGAAACACAAAGTGGTAATATCAAGTTGCTAATATAACAGTACAACACTTATTTTTTAACTGTTTGTTATTTTATCACTTAAACATTTATTTTAAACAAAGAGTTCAAAGGTCAAAACGCATTCTTTCCGTACTGAATTTTAAAACATTACTAATATCGTACACAAAAAACATGATTGAATGTCACTTTTATACCATTGAAGGTGAATGACGAATTCGTTATTGTTATTAGTTTTATAGAATTCTCTTTGAGTTAGGTCCATGTTGTATATTTTTATAAAGGAGCGGTCGTACCTTTACGCCAGGAGAGGAATGGATGGAATGGAGGAATGTTGGCATTCCCCCTGATTTTATGAGATTTTTCCATTAAAAAGTTCACGTTCCCCTCCACTTGATGTAAAATGTTTATAAGACTTCCATATTGAACTCTTGCTTACAATTTCTTTCATATTCCCCTAGCTCAAATCCTCCATTTCCCCCAGGGGGGCCGGCCAAGGATAGCGTCGTCGCCGTTTTGCCGTTCCCATAGGTGTAGACGTAATAACTAAAACTTGACAAATATTCTAAAGTCTAACATAGTTTGATATCAATATTTTTCCACTCAAAATCCGTGGGTTGAAGATCAACCTCCAGTCTACGTATTTTTTAGTATGAAACGTAACAAACGGGATCCATTTTGAACGAGGCCGATTACTCATGTTCATCGCAGGTCACCGCTGATTTATAGTGGGACCATGTACCGGCCCCGGTACCAGGTAGCCCCAGGGTAGCCAGCACCACCGTGGAATGATTCGTTGACTGTCATGTGGCAATCCTCTCATGTCCTGCTTTTAAAAACGATCTGATGATAGTTTTGCAGCACAATTATGCGCCACCGATTAAAGCAGGAATTTAAACGGCCCGCGGCCCCGTACGGGAATGCCCACTCGCAACCAATGATCTATTTATAAAACGCGCACAGTGACTTTACTGTTCAGGCTCGTCCATCCAATGACTCGTTCGGCAGGTTTGCGCTTTGAATGAGCTGGGCCGCACGCCTGATTTCCCCCTGCCTTAAATAATGCCCCCTCCTAAGTTCCCGCACATTGCTCTAGAGTCTTTTTTGAGTTTTCAAATTTAAGGTGAATTTGCATTGAGGGTTACACGATTTTCGGCATTAGAGACACCCCGGAAAAATATTTTGTCCGATTAGCTAATATATGCAGAAAGAAAGAAGTTAATGTCTAGGCAAATATAGCAGTCAGGAGGTGGGCGAGTAGTGTCCCCCGAAATTAAAGGCAACAAAAAATTGTTCTCCAAAATGATTAAAAATGAAGAAAAATTACTCCTGACACATGAAAGGGTCCGAAAAAATCTGCACCCATTTTTTAAAATTTGCCCCCTAAAAATTCAGCACCAATCTGAAAAAAACACCCTTTAAAAACTCTGGTAAGATCCCGGTGAGAGTTGCTTGACCCATATTTACAAATCACTCTGGTGGATTCAGAAGTGATCAACCTTCTGACACCCTACCTCCCCCAATCCGGACAATTCCTACACAGCACTATGTAAACTCTTGATTACGGATACCAAAGAAGACCATCCCAGTGCTGTTCGAGCAGTTAATCCCTCCTGGATGAGGAATGTGGTGACACTTCTTTACAGCTGTGGAATTGCTTGAATTCAGAACCCGGGAAGAAGCGACATTAAGCCCGTGGAGGAGGACGGTCCATGGAATTGACTTCACTCATTCCAGTAGAAAGGCTTGGAAAGTCCATTCCTTAAAACCGCCCTCCCGCCAGAGTTTCCAAACCATCGAAAGTTCTGTGTCTGCCCAACGGGTCAATTGATGAGCAACTCCTAGCAAATGGTCTTTCAAGGAGATTGATAAGGATCCACACTCGCTCTGTTGAAAAAGAGATCACCAAAATTCGTCGAGCCCTGTTTCAACACCCTTCTCACCTAGATTATGTTACCTTGCTATAGCCAACTAAAGAGTGGAAAAGCTCAGGGCCTGATAATATACCAATATACCAGCGGAGTTCCTGGTGCATGTGGCCCACAAGTCTTGAAGGATCTAGGAGTTCTACAATGTTGCCTACCACCGTCTTACTCACGATCTGAGGAGGGTACCATCATCCACTCCCGAAACAAAACAGCATTGTGAAACCCCAAGAACTATGCCCAACATCACTATGGTTGTTTCCTTCAAAACCTTGATCCTGGGCCGGCTGGAGCCAGTCATCGAATCCCATCTGCCTGACGAACAAGCAGGATTTTCGCCGTGGCCAGAGAGCACTGTCCAAAAGATTGTAAAACTCACAAATGATATTGAGAGAGCGTCTAAGGCAGGCTTAATCTTGGTGGACCTGACTGCAGCATATGACACGTGTCGTCCCACCAGTGCTTGACCACATAAAGATTCGCAGGACCATCGGATCGTCCATTGTACAATTCATAATTATTGTTAACATTGCTTTCAAACCGTAGCATGTTCTTAGACCAGTGATGGGCAGACCAGTCGACTGCATCGTCTGAGGAATGATCCCACAGGATCTATTGGCTCACATGCAGGATTTTAACTTGTATATCAGCCACTTACCTCACAACATGAGGTAGGAGAGACAGAAGAAAGCTTTCCCAAATCCCTTTGACCGATGATTCATCGCCGCCCTCGTAAAGCAGGTCGTAAAAACATTGTATTGGAACAATACAACGCGAAGATCGATATTGATGCTGAAGCATGTGCATCAACATGCATCGACCTGTACATAGTGAAGCAGATAGCGACATAATTGTAAGAAGGTGACATTTCCTTATAAAAGCATGAAACTTGGGCATTTTTACAGTTATAAATACTGAGTGATGATTATTTTTAGAATGGAACAGTCACGTCAATCATCTTAAAGGTTAAAACAAGATCATTTCGGATTTTGTGGTCATTATTTTAGAAAGCGGACAGATAGCAGGATTCCCTAGATTGATTCATTGATTCAGTTTTAACTCGTAATTTTCGGCTTTTAAAACTGAATGTTTGTAGCGCCCGTTCGATCGTATTTCTTAAAGTATATTGGAGAAAAATTCTAAGTTGAATTGGGAAGAAGATGCCGTATCTAAACAATGGCATCAAACTTCAGTGTCCGAAGTTGCCCGTTGTCAATTTGTCCCGAAGTGGGCCACATTTTGGTTGAAATAAATGAGACCTCCCTTGGCGCGTATCCGTTTTCCACTTCGAGAAAATGCATGTTTAGCACATGATCCGTGACAACAGTATTGTTAAATGGGAAACGTCCCTCGCCATATTTACAAAAGCATTGAATGTATATCGATTGCAATGTTGATGCACATATGCATTCAGCTATAACATTGATCTCGTAGTACGTTGTTATTTGCAAGTAGGCATAATTCAAAAGTCTATTTATAGTAGTCATGTTTTTAGGAAATATACAGATGAAAAATTGTTATCAATGGAAGCATATATAAATCGATGGTTCCAGGTTGTGGGAGTTTGGTGATTTTAAACTGTGATAGTATGACTGGAGCATTTTTAACAAATTCACCGAAATGCTATCCCCAGTGAGCTATGTCCCTGTATCTGTTCAATGAAATGTCATGCGTGATGTTAAGGATTAGCTTAAAGAGATAAGAGAACATTTCAGCAAAATATGCCCCTCCCATTTTGTTTAAACAATTTTACCAATATAATTATTAAATAACGTGGGGGACAATAAGCCGGAAAAGCCAGGTCTTTCATGAATATGAATATGCTTTTGTATTTTCTGTGTGCTGACGATATTCGCAGAGTAGATGGTGTTTATGGCGGATGCCGATCATGACAGCAGGGGAGTTCAAAAACTTAGTGTTTTGTTTTCTTTTTTTGTTCAATAAACCGACGAAATGTTCCTCGGTTGATATTCTACAAAACCCAAAGCCCAATTTATACAAATGGTTGTTACTCATAAAGTCTTGTGTCCCTTTAATGAAGAAAGAAGACCGTCTTTGATTACGTCGAAATGTATGTCACAAATAGATCCATGAGAATTGTTTATGATGTGTTAGAGTTGTGCAACCTTATTCTGCATGTTTTAATGCACCTCAATTGACCTTTTGTGACCTCTAGGTGACATGAAATTGAACTGGGGCAGGTGGTTCCCTATCCAATTGTTTTCCAAATTTAATTTCTTACCTCTCTGCCAAATTGAGTGATTTTGATAACAAATGCACAATTTTTACCATTATTGCTTAACAACATACACATCTGTGGTAAATATTGGGAACAACTTCGGGACAAATTGCAGGAAAACGGCAATCCGGGGGCATGTCAAGGTTGTGGTTTCATGTTTAGATACGGCATTTTCTTCCCAATCCAAGTTAGATTTCGTCCCACTATATCGCATACTTTAAGAATACGGCGTTTCAAAAATCCAAGTTTTCAAAAACTAAAATCAATGTAACTCATCTTAGGAAACAGGCTATCTCCGATTTTTTGGACTGAAATACTCAGAATTTCGCCTGTAATCTATCAATCTCTTTTTTTCGTCTCCACATGTAAAGAACAAACCACATTCGCTGTCGGGGAAATATACTTTCTGCGACAGGTCATTAGTATCTTGTTAAACTGAGCGTGCCCAGCGTTGCGGTCCGCGATGATCATGGAACATGAAAGAGCTCCCTGCCAGAGAAGCGGCATTGTGGTCCTATGCTTTTACAATGAGTTGCAAGTGATATTAATTGGGATAATAGGCAGTTGAGTAATGCCAATTCGGAAGGAGCTTTCTCCTTCAGTCTCCCAACCTCCTGCCTCAAAAAACATCTAGACAATATGGCTACGACGATGATCTTAAATGCCCTTCTTCACTGGACAGAAACTGGATCTGCAAAGTTATAAAGTTCTACTAATGCAGGTAATGGCCATACTGGCAGGCATATTCTAAGACTTGGAGAGAATCACGATGAAGTGAAGCTTACGACCATCGCTACTGTTTTCCATCTTAACACCAAATATGCTCATCGCCAGCTC
>JAMKCH010015338.1:0-41805 GCA_023653785.1 Ophioderma brevispina | reverse complement strand
CCAATTCTTCAATGACCCACATGATTTTTAACAGCATGATATATGTATAGACTTGATGATTTTTAAGTTATCTCACTGAGTTGAATGTAATATGTATTTACTTTGAGGCATCATTTAATAAATGAATTCGTTAAAGGTGTAATGTAGTTGAACCCTGGAGTTGAACACTTCACGCTGGAATCAAAACAATTCATCACAGCATGAAACAATACGGAAGGGCATTGAAATGTAATTGTACGGAACATTGTACAAATTTGTTTTTAATTTGTATGATTCATGACATGCTTTATTATATAATAGTAATATTATATTTAGTCAGTAATCAAAATACAATTTAATTTTATTCATAGTATTATTTTGATTAACATAATATAGCCCTTATTGACTATTACACTGGTATTCTTGAATCTTGTATTCTTGAATCTTGAATCTTCTTGAATCTTGAATCTTATTAAACAATTCTCAGTTAAAAAGCTTTGAAATGTTGTTATAAATGACAATGCTGTTCATTCAACTAGAATAAGATTTGAATGGATCAGTTATTATCAATAAATCTCGTTTGCTAAATTTAATAAAATGCAACAATATCAATAAAAACCACATAAACATCAACATGTAATACACTTTTGTGAACAGTGCGAAATAATAGTATACATTAACCTCATTCAAACATATTCTTGGAAACCTGTTGAAAGTTGCTGAAACGAGTTACATAAAGAAAACATTTTAAGTACTACAAGGGAGAGAGTTTGGCGGACTCCAGAGAGTTTTAATGGACCACAGCTGCATTAGGACTGACCACCTTGGCTGTAAGATAAATTCGTTATATGGCCAAAAAGCCTATCTTTTTCAAAGCTGCTCTCAGTGCCGTAATCAGGATTTCCGACCTTGAGGCGAAAGCCTGTACCAACAAGATGTAATTTTATTGATACCTATTGAATGTTTTAATAGAAAACTAGAAGTACTTGTTCTTGAATACTCGCCATCTTGAGAATAGGTAAGAAAATGTTAAGAAACAAGACGAACAAGACCTAATTTCAACATAAAAGCGTGTTTGCCTATTTTCACATATAAAATTATAACATATTTAGGAGTCAACTAGACTACATTTGAGACATTTTGCAACAAACGAGATACGTATCAAAAATATTAATTTCTATCAAGTAAAATAACCTTGAGTGATGCATTTCCAAATATATAGGTTAACAATATTTAGGTGTATTATTAACACACCAGGGGAATTTTAACCCAGACATTTAACAAAACTAGGTTGCGAAACAATATGTTGGTCAATTTTCAATCTTTTCTGCAACAAAATCTCAAGAACGCAGAGAGAACTTTTCTTCGCGTGAAGGTACGTGCAATAAATACGGAAACAAGTCTATCTGTAAATCAATTCGTGATGCTTGGTTTGTTAATGTCTTAGCTCACGTTTTTTTATTTTGAACTCGGTCATACCATCTCAAGATTACGAGGATTTTTAATTATTCAAAACAATGTTTGGTCATAATACCAATGTTTAATACCATAAAAAAATGCTGGGTATCATGTACTACACGACTACCCTACAGAACTTTTCTAACATACAGTTGTTGATTCCAATAGGATGAAAAAAAAGACTACTTTTCAAGCGTAACCGGTAAGTGAAATAAAAGGAGAACAGGTACAAGGCCTATTTTTTCCTTAACGGAGGAAAAATATTAGGGTCTGTCGGTCGAATTTTTTTTAAGATGAAGTTGTTGTTTTTACTAATTCAACATGCTACTATTTAAAGTTTTCTTGTTTTGATGTTTTGCCATCTTTGTATTTTTTTTTTAATTGTAAATGAATATCATGGATTGGCCGACAGTTTTTTATTTTGTGCTAATTTGCATAAACATAATTTGAGTCGGTTTGTTCCTACACTCTAAATTTCAGGAATTGAAAAGTAAAACCTTATAATTGTCAATTGTAGTAATAGCCCAACAGCTCAAAAGGTTTATTAATACGACGGCATGGGCTGTTCGTGCTGGCTGTTCAATCCACATCAGAAAAATACATTGCTGTCGGTCTGCGCCGTGGCTTTCCTGCGATATCCAATATGGCGTCCAAAGTGAACCCCATTGTGGATAATAATCTAATCAACACCATTTCGTAATTATTTCTGTTAAGAAATGTGTTGATGGACCAAATAAATCAAGTCACTCTCAAAATCGGTTACATACTGCAATTTTAAAATGGCTGCCAAAACAAATAATTCTAGAATAAGCCCAACAGCAGCAAATTTTTGGATTAAAAGTATTAATTTGCAAAATACCTTGGTACATGCAATTAGATACAATCAACATATTTAGTATAACAGCTGCTTAAATGATGTTGAGCAATATGACAGCCAAAACCTTTAAAGTCTTTAAAAAATTGCATGATACAAATTTAGAATCAGCAGCAAATAAAAAAATAGTGTCAATGTAACAATTAGAAATACATTTGACCATAACCAACTGATACTAGAAAATCATGATTTCTAAACAAGGGTCAAATTTCAAATAAAGGCCAATATGGTGAAAAATTAAATGGGTCAACATTCTATATGAATGTTGACCCATTTCCAAAAAAATCAGAATGGCTGTTGGTTATTTTTCAAGGTACATTTCTAATTCTTTCTTTGACAGATTAATTTTTATTTGTGGCTAATAATTGTAAATTGGTATCAAGATTTGATATTTTTGGCATCCATATTGGCTGAACTCGTCAGAGTGGTATGAATCTAAAATGCGTTTGTCTCCAATGACATACACCTATATATTACTCGTATATATTTTCAACTTATATCGCTAAGATCGGGATTTTCTTATGAAATTTTCTGTTTTCGCCGCCATTTTGAACTTGAAGTACCGTAAAACCTCGATCATAGGCACCTTTGGAATTCCTGAGAAGACTAAAAATCATAATAGCGCCCTCTTGTAACAATAAAAGTTGAAATGCACTTGTCAAAATGCCCGAATTTGAAAGGACGACACTAAATGTATTGGTCACTATAGGGCGCTTTCACGAAGGTCAATAGATTAACTCAGCGAGACTTGTCCTCCAGAATAACCCAAGCAAGCAGAGATTAAAAAGAATCATTTGGAGAAATATCTGAAATGTTCAGGTGAGCCAGGTGCATGTATTGTATTCTTCGCGTGCCTTGATGATCTGGCATCGAATTTGGCAGCGCGGCGCCCTTAGGTTTGCTTTAATGAACTGACGGGTACATTGTAATCCTCGTGGTAATCTTCTATAATTTGTATGGAAGGTTTCGTGCTAATCGTTCACACATACGGAGCTACTTTTTTTTTTTTTTTTTTTTTTTATTGTCTCCAATGACATACACCTATATATACTCGTATATATTTTCAACTTATATCGCTAAGATCGGGATTTTCTTCTGAAATTTTCTGTTTTCGCCGCCATTTTGAACTTGAAGTATGTGACGACGTTCATAAGTGTTGGAAATTGAAAGATAAAATGTTCCATTCAACATGTTCCATTCAATTTTCCATTCGAATTGAAAATTTCATCTTTCAACGAATGAAAATTTTCTTTCCATTGCACGAATGAAAGACATCTAAGTAGATCCCTGCCATCATTAAGGATATGAAGTTTTCATCTTGATAGATTGGCCTTCACTCCAAAACCCCACCTTTCAAGTTTCACGCCGATATTTCAATCCGTTTTGATACGAGAGCTAAAAACATGATTTTCTAAGCCCCATAGAGTACTGTGTAGAATTAATATTGGTCAACCAAAATAGGGCACATTTTTGCTCATATCTTCCAAACCAAACAACCTTCGGCTCTAAGATTTCACAGGGTTAATGAGAAAAATCGCAGCTTTCTTCTGATACCAAAATGTTGACCACTTCCGGTATAATCTGGGGCTTCTGGGGACGAGGCTATTAGCGATCGGGCCATGGACCTTTAAGCTCAGACTTAACCTTGCGCTTGACTACACTGTATCAGACTTGGATAGCCAAGACAAGTTTCACAGTCACATCGACCTAGGCTAGCTGGTCCTAGCCCGGGTTAGGCAAAAATTTTGACCTATATTTACCTTCTCTTTCGCCCATCACTTGCTAGGATATCCACTGTGTTAAACTTGGTCAGAACAAATCTCCATGGCCGGAAATTCCAAGTAGAGACTGCGGTAACATCTTTACCGGCAGAAACTGAAACAAGGTCGTTTCATCCATTGCTCAGGTCAACACCGTAAGGTTACGTAAGTTCCGAGATCCGTTGCAGCACCGCAGCACTGACCATAATGTGGACAATTCTCACGAAAATGACGCCAATTGGGAATGGAAAAGTAAAAAAAATACGAATTTTGTTCTTCATGCAATTTTTTGCTTGGACTCTGTGTCACTGTTATTATGTCATTGATAAAGGGAAACAAAACTCCCAACACGACTTCTCAGAACTTTTTTCGAACCCTGATTTTGGGCATATTTGGAATGCTTACCCATGTATTAGATCAAACCTGATGTGAATAAGCCGAATACGACGTCTTTATGTAATAAGATAATTTAGTAATTTCTGTCGTGCACGACAGAAATTCAAAGCATGTTTTTCTATAGGGACGATTACAATAGCAGGCAAGTTCAAAACAATGTTTGCGGTTTGCTTTTGATGACCTTGAAGGATGACCTTGAACCTTATCAGAGCTGTAGCCGTGTAACTAAAGTTTGGAACCACGACAAACTATACCTATTTTTAATCCTTATTGTGAGACAAAATATTTTGGTGTACATTTCAGCACAATTTGACTTGATTTCAAATTTATATTGTCATAATACAACAAAACACGGTGGCCATCAGTGGATAACGCAATAAACAACTGAAACTAAATTATATCATAATAATAGGAGTAGAAGTTTGGAGAAGGAGGTTTGAAGGTTTTTTTCTGTAGTTTGAAGGATGCTGAATCAGAATTTTTGGGAATTTTGTAAAATAAGGGGGGGGGCGGGAAGATGGCCTATACTTCCAAACGGATGGGCTAACAATGGGTTCTCCCATTTCCCCACCGATGGCTAACCTGTTTTTGGAGTCCTTTCAGCAGGAAGTCCTTCTGACTACATCTAATTCTCAACGCATATGGAAACGTTATGTGGACAACACTTTCTGTGTTATAGGTCGCGACTATATAACGTCTTTCTTTGACCACCTTAACAATCGCCAGGATGCCAGGATGCCTTTAAAATTCATTTGTGAAGAAGAAGCCAACGGACAGATCGCATTCCTCGATGTTTTGGTTAACAGAAAGTCTGACCTTATTCATGACACTATTGTCTATCGCACAAGACCCACAAGAAGTCCAATACCTGAATATTGACTCTCGCCATCCGGTGTCAGCCAAACACTCCATGCTTTGATTACTGTTTCTCAAAGAGCTGACAATGTTCCGTCTAACACTATGAATAATGAATGTAAAAAGGCTCTGATCCAGCAAGCTTTGAAGCTAAACAATTGCCCTATAAAGTCTGTCCATGACTTCACATAGTCCGCCGGGAATAAAGCGTGAAACTAAAAAAAGGTTTCGTGAAGAGTCAACTAAATTGAGGGCCCATTCTTTACCGTTGTAGTCGGACTATGAGTACGGCGGACTATATTGTCCAGCACTGTCTCTAACAAAGATCGAACCCCAACGCTACTGTCTTTCTGCATCACGTATTGGATACCATTTAAGCTATGTAAAAAGTTTTCCAGAAGAAGAATCTACGGGTGTACTTCGAGACGACCAACACCCTATGACCCTGTGGATCCAGTTCCGACGAATTCCAACCTGTATTTATCTACTCTGTTCCTGATCTTGTGACCAAAACCGGTGTAGAATTATAGTCCGGCGTACTTTATAGTCCGGCTATCACGGTAAAGAATAGAGCACTCAATTCACTTGACTCTTCACGCAATTTTGGTTTCACACTTATTCCGTTATCGTCTATGGAGCCCGGACTGTGGCTCCCGCCGGATTATCTGCTTTCACACCGGCAGATCATTAAAGAAGAGAACCGATATGAACACCAGAAAGCGATTCAGACTAGTAACACAAAAAATGGACATCGGACGTGTGGAACAGTCAACATAACATTTTCTGGGACAAGACTAAATTCTGGCCATTAACACTAATAGACTAAACACTGAATATACTCCAACAACGGCAATGGGGAGTGTAAATTCCTCCTGAATTTGGGTAGATTATTCAAAGTATGCCTCCAACCATTGAACCGGAAACCTAATTACTAGGGTATCCTTTGATCGTCACTTATTGATCTCTCCTTCCCTGATGTATATAAGATGCAACACCAGACTGTTTTTTTATCTGGTGATGGCATTCGCTAGATTGTCGAAAGCTCAAATCTCCAATATGGAGCATCTAGGGAACGACTATTTTCTTCCTTAAGAAAATTTTATAGAAAATAATGACCCCCCCCCCCAAAAAAAAAATATCAAGAAATGTGCCTTTAACTAACCAACACGATTAAACTGTACAAACAGGACAATATCTGCATCTTGACTTCCTTGACGTCCATAATTTCCATAAAATAACTTCAACGAAGAAACATTGTTTTTTAACGTGCATAAATATTGAAAAATGGTTAGTTTGTATTTTCATATGTAAATCCGTAAAATCTAAATTCATTAATAATGATTTTTTTTTTGTTTATTGTTATGTAAGTAAGGCATACAATTTAAAATATTCATTTCATTTTACATTTAAGAATAATTGTTTGTTATAACCATCAAATTTCCTTCTGCAATATATTTTCATATAAACGTTTCAGGTTTATATTTTCTTGATATAATATACCCGACAATAATAACGGTTGTCCTAGGTTTTAATCATGTTAATTAACATAGTCGGACAATAGTACTCAGGCCCGTAGCCAGGAATTTGTGTGTGTGGGGGGGGGGGGTGCGGATTTTCCCGAATAGGACCTTTTGCGTACCAACAAACCAAAAAACAGTATAATAACCAGCCATGCGTAATCCAATGGATTAACAGCTACTTAATCATCCATATAACATACATCAGAACCCGTAAAACAACAGAATAACAGACTCCAAAAAATAACAGACTCCAAGCCAAATACTAGGAAAACGTTTATCTATGACACCGCACAGTATAAGCTTTCCACAACGCATTTCCTCTCTTTCCTTCGGCAAATCAATAGTTGATTTCGAATTTCAGCACCCAGTATATTAAGCACCCTGTGGAGACTATTCCCCAATCGGCTTCAATCTGCTTGTATTACTTAAAACAGGAGTACTTTCCCTACTTAAGCGACCCATTAGCGCGCGGACATTGGTTAATGTTCGGGCAGGCCGGTGTTTAAGATGAAATCAATGTCTTCATATGATTTCGGTTTTATTGTCACGTATGGATATTCACAAGTTTAGCAGCCTGTGCTAAAGTTCAAGTATTACCCGAGTTAGTTGAAGGAGGGGTTGTTGGAAATATCCTAGTTCTTCATGTAATTTTAACTTTACATAGAACTGTAAAGTTGTAAGTATGCAAATCGTTCTCATACATGTCTGCGCCCTCATGCATTACATACAGCCAGATGTACATCTTAAATTATAAACTACTTGTACCTATTTGATATCATGCATCTGAACATAGTAAATCTATATTATATACGTAAACATGTGTGATGGTAATGGCAATTGATACTTTGACTATGCTATATAGCTTAGTAACTGGACAGCTAATTATTTAGTTAAGTCCAGATTTGTTACACGAGAACCTTAACTGCGTCAGCCAGCTTAATATATATTTGTAGAATAATCCATCCCGCTCACGATTAGTATGATCTACGAGTATGTCGAAATATTTCCAATAACAAAGGTATTAGTGAACAAATTGGCATGCGTGCAATGCAGTTCAACATGTTAGCATGTTAGAGTCCGAATCCGAGTCCACGCATACTCGAAGTGGCGTCAGAATAAAAGACCGCGAACAAGTAAGAGCTATGATTCTCATTTTTATTTTCAGTTCCAGACTAAACTCAGTTCCATGACTTAAGGTAGAAGAGGAGGATTGACCTTTTTTTTCTTAAGAAACATGATAGAAACTGAAGTCTTTGGGTATATAATAAGTATATCACAAAGTACTCAAAAAACCTGCAATTTCAAATTTCTTGCATATTAATTAGCTAATTTGCATATTTAATTACCGCAAATTACACAGGTTTTGAAAAAATGTAGCTCCGCAATAAAATGTCACAGAAAGTTGATTGAGGTGTCAAATTAAAGCTTTTGAAAAGATATATGCATTGGTCTAACTTTAAAGAACATCCCACATATAGAGGGGGTAGGGTATACCAAAATATGATTTGACACACATGGATTTTGGAACATCTGACCAAAGCTGAACAATTTCAAACTCCGGTGTATTGAAAGTTAGACCAAATCACAGCTCTTGGTCTAAAGATTATCTGTGCAAAGTTTGAGCTCTATAGGGGGTGTAGTTTTGCCTGCACATTTTTTTAAAGATCGCAAACTCATGAAAAAATGTAATACAAGAAAAATGCTTTTCAAATCTAGAAACACTTAATTTGCATATTATGCAGATTATTTTAGGTTTAAAAGCAATTTTGAAAACAGATTTAGAAAGTACATGAACTTTAGAAAATGTTGATACTACTTTCAGACTTAAACTATATTCCATTTTGAAGTTACGGAATTTTAAAAGTAAAAATGTTAAAAATAGTTGGGTGAAAAACAATAAGAAACAAAAGAAATTTGCGACACTACATTTCCTTTGTTTTCTATTGTTTTGAGGCAAGCAATTACATCAAACAGTGAACTAGAATTGATGATAAATATCAAACCGAATGTCCGATTTAAATGGGATAAAAAGTATTTTAAAGAGAAAAATGTGCTCTTTTGAATAATGTAAAAAAACAAAACCTATTAATTTTGGGGGGTCTAATCCCTCCCCTTCTACCTTAAAAGATTTACACCAATACCATAGAAGGCAAAATAAAGTTCCATTTAACTATCACCCAAGACCCGTCCTAATTCCATGCACTATCTAAACCCCAGGCCAAGGGTCAATCTGATTTTATGGTCAGTCCAGAGGTGTCTATTTTTCCAGATCAGAATTGCCCCCCCCCCTCCCCTCCTTGCTACATTTTATTCCAATTCGTCCCCAAAATTTAACATTGGTTCCAAACACCTAAGCATCAAATTCTTTCCCAAATGACCATAGAGACAAAAATCTATTCCCCACCTCAGGGACGAATAACAGAAGAATAGACACCCGTGGGTTAGTCACAAAGCAGTTCTAATCCAAACCATTATCAGTAGCAGTGCTATTTCACTTATTTTGCCAAAACCAAATTCAGTACCCGCTTTAGATCCATTCTAAGTCTCAGGCTAGGTATCAATCGATTACTGTTTCTAATTATATTCCCGCCAATAATGTCCAGGCCCAAATACCAGTGCAAGCTTCCGAAGAAGGTTATCGTCCTAGCACCTTCTCAGTTTGCACTTTCGTAAACTTTAACCTAGAAATTGACGATTCTACTAAGTATTCCAGAAATAAGAGGTACAAACCTTACTTTCTTTATCCTTTGTTGATGGAAACGAGTTATATATTGCCTGATCAACGTTCAAAAGTACGCAACTAGGATGATAGTTGAAATCTCATCTTCTGCTCATTCATTACATAAATATATTTAACAAAATGCCAACTAAATTTAACAAAAATTAACACGGTATACAGGCAATAGTAAGGATCAAGGACAAGCTAATCTTATGGTAATTTGATTAGTGTTCAAGTTTGTTTACGTCAGTCAAGAATATGATACTTGTTTCCAGTTTGAAACAATTGCACTGGAGAAAACTTTGGCGCGCTCTGGGCAAAAATCGACATTATGCACGTGAATGTAATTCGAAATGACAAATTCTGGTACTCCTATCTTACTTAATCACCAAAGGCATTTATCTAACTGACATAAATACCTTGACTACACTTGTAGTGCTGCAATTTAGCCTTAAACTACAGCGCCGCAGCTGTGTTGAGATCATAATTAAGCTGGGAATTTTAAAATCCGTCATGATTACCCTTCCCGCGGCTCAGTACTATTAGAAACAAGTTTAAAAGATTGAAAATTTTCAATACAATTTAGGTGCCATGACCCTTTTTTGCAATATTAGCGGTAATAACCTTCTAAATCAGTATCATGATAAAGTATAAAGACATGCAGAAATAAAACCTGTGGGGCACGTCTCGTGGATGTTGAGTGTCATCTTAATGCCAAAAATTAGCTGTCGCGAGAATTCTTTTAAATCAATCAAGGGCTTTGCTATGTATCAAACCGAAGCAGGAGAAATGATTAATGTGAGAAGTTATGCGAACAATCAAAAAGCGGAAATTAAAATCTCAGTCCTGTCATTGTGTATCAAAATAGATGATATAAATATTGATATTGTGATACATTGCATGAACATCTGGATGTTGACATTTATTATCCGCAATTACAATTATTTTATACGCACCGATAATTATGGTGTGAGGAGAAATACACATCTGTAGTCCATTCCGTTTATTCTGTAACGTGACCTTGTGCTAAGCAAACTATGGCGACTCGCTCTGTAAATAATAGTTAAAGTTGTGATGTGATATGAGTAGATTAATTGCAACTTGTACATGTACGTTATGATATGGTATTGTAGAGTCAATAAAACAGCTAAACATGTAAGGGTAGATAGTGTAATATTACATTTACATTGTAGCTTTACTTTAAATTTGTAATGCACTCCTGGATTGTAAAAAAACCTCAATTCGATGGATTAACAATGGATTACGCCGCCATGGGTTGCTCTTGCCAGGCCATTTTATCCAGGGTTGGCATCACTTTTCCAGTCACCATAAACACGCAAATGGTAATAATTATATCAATTTAAAAGTAACTAAACATAGGCTTTCTTGTGATCAATAGACCGAACAAGAATTCTACTATCAAACTTATAGTCATTCATTCCTGTGCTATATTTGTATTACGCGGGCTTTGGATGTCGACTTTTTCCCACGATGCCCTGCTTTTTTTTTTTTTTTTTTTTTTTTTTGCTTATCCGTGCAACCGTTGGTGGCGCATTGTATTGTGAATTGACCGAATTAATCAAAAAGTCAAATCTTGTATTACTGTCAACCACGCTAAGATTAATTCTTATTCGATATTTGCAAGAATTTCTTACAAGATCCACTAGGCATATGCATGGAAATTAAAATGATCTTTAGAACCTCGCTATGTTAATTATTGTCATATTATATCCTTTATGGAATAGATAACATTGTGAACACGTGGTGCTGTCCTCCAGAGTCAAGATACAGTAGCGCATGCTAATGTTTATGTTCTTCTACCTATAGTGGGCGCATCTGCATATGTAGCTATAGTTTGGCGCATCTGCATATTACTTACACAAACAATTCCACAAAAGTATCGCAAAATATGGACATATGTAATTACCCTTAAATATTTATATATGTAGATAAATGTATGTAATTGCAATGTGATAGATGTGGTAAACGAAAATATCATAGCAGCTGAATATTTATTTAAAGCAGCTGATTTAAAAACTATTATATAATGTGTACTGGTATATTTCTTGAAACTATTTTTTTTTTCAAAATTATCTTACATACGTAGTTTTAACAAATAAGGTCTCAAATTCTTGATAGTTATCTTAAATGTTCAGATTTATTTTTTATCTTTTTAATGATAAAAAAATTGAAAATCGCATTTTAAGTCAATGCAAAATGTTCTTTTATCCACCATAAATCCGTAGACAACATTCTATGCCCATTGAAATCACGGCACGCATAATTTACGCTAATAAACGCATCTGGCGGGTATATTCCTTGAGGAAACCTGTTGACGTTTATAACCTAAAGATAATAAAAATATCATGTGACACACTTTTGACTAAGTAGCAAGAACACATATACAGATATACGAAGTGAGGTAATTGTTACAGTGCCTAGATGTTTCAAACTATTTTCAGGTCACAAAAAGTTCCGAAGTACTGTTTTCGCAATTGTTTTATTTCAATAGAATGTTTGTTCGAATGCATGAAGTGCTTTGATAACAAAGTTCGTTGTTCTCGTCATTAATCGGCGTTTATCCAACGGCCAATATCTGTCACACACTTCCAAAAATTCGGTCATAGAATTACTAACACAATATATGCATTTATTGCAATTTAGGGCGATTTTGTGTATTTTACCTCGATATGCTTTTTCTTACATAGAATTCTCTGAGGGATTGTATTATGTTAACGTTAGGAATGTAATCTGACTTAAAATTACACATTGAGACCAATCTTTTATTATTTTTATAGTCTGATGTGATAACGCGATACCATGTCTGTTATTTTATAGCTGTGTAAGAGTAATACTATCATGTGCAAATATGCTCGGCAGTAATTCATCTTGTGTTGATCAATAAAGAGAAGTCGTCTCATGCTCTGTTCATCGTGCATAATATGTTATTTGTATTTCTAAACTTCCGTCTTCAATATTGGCCATGTACGCGTATTGCCCTCCGTAAAATAATCTTTACCTGTTACAGAGAAAATACTGGGAATGAAATCATTCATCTAGTTTACTGCTACTGTCAAGTAAGAATGCGTTATATTCTATAAGATATTAGGTATCCTCAAACATGACTATATTAATGGTGATGTGTTTCTTGGAAATCCCAGATGAGTGCAAGATAGACGGTTTAGGGGGAGTTATTCCAACCTTTTTTCGTCACAATTGTTCAAGCGACGACTGTAATGATCAAAATCCTATATAAAACCCTAGCTACGATTGCATTTACAAAAATGATCTTATTTTGATAAAGATATCAGTGGTTACCGTATAAGAAAAGGCGTTCTGTTCATGCGCGAGCGAAAAACGTTTCTGTCTGTCTCAATTTCAGAGCAGAAGTGGTCATTGTACTAATATTTTTTTCTTTCTGTTTTTTTTTTCGTTTTCGTATCTCATTGTTATTTTGAACATTTAAGCTGACATAAATTATGTTAAGAGAACCTTTGTCTTTGTCCCACAGCTGTTTTCAAAACCTCATTCATTATCAAACTGAGCATGCCAAAATACCCTCAACATTGGGTGAAAAGGATGCATTTTTCCCAGTTCTCTTCCCTCGCAGGTAGACAAAATTTTCTTCGAGGCGCTGCTAATATATGCCTACAAGAATGCTTGAATTGAGATGTTTTACCTAAAACCCGGAGAGCGACCTAGATCCTAATATTGCCTTTCCCCACCGCCAATGCGAAGCCAATTAAAGGGACAGACTTTTTGTTGAATTTCAAGAATTGCTTACTTCACTGGCTTAGTATAATTCAAGACTCTTTTATATGTTTATAAGGCACTGAACGGGCTTTGTCCCCGGTACATCAGTGAATGTCTGGTGGTCAGTAGATCACGTCTTGGGTCTGTTACACTCGTTCTAGCCACCATGGTCGCACTCTTGTTGTTCCAAGGACACATAAATGTGCTGGCGACAGGGCCTTTACAGTGGCTGCACCAAAGCTATGGAACCAAATTCCTATCACCATTCGCAGTGCCAGTACTGTTGAAAAGTTTAAGTCAATGCTCAAAACTCACCTCTTTCAGGCGCTTTGTATCTACGTGAAAAGGCGCCTTTCAAAATATAAGTCATGTGTGTTATGTATGTTATGTTATCAAGGAGAAAGCGAAAATTTCATTATACACCAAAACCAAAATGTGAGTACATGTTTTAAATTGTGAAATGTGTATTCATGAAAAATATATACACTTCTATATAAAAATCCTTTACCCCTACTACGTAAACAGCGTCTGATTGTAGAAAACAACTCCTCTCTTTATTTCGTTTATCGCTATACGATAACTACACTCCGAGCGAAAGTACCTCCGGCAATTTCCGGCAAATGGTTTACATGCGTGGACGCTAATTAACAAGGCAGTTGGGTGATACACCTTTGTACATCTTTTGCTCTTTCCTTTCCAATTAATCGATCATTTGGACTATGCTTTGACCTCTTTCAAAACAACTGCCGTGGTGGGCCGGCAGAAGGTATGTCTGATTGCTATTATGACTTCATGGAACAATTTCAGTTCAAGAAAATGGGGCAATGTCGTTACAACATGCTTCCTTTTCAGGTCCCATGTTCACTCTGCGCGTGAACTGCCCAAACTGCGCAGTTCGCATTGAGCAAGTGTTCCGGCCCGGACAATGGTCAATCTTTAAAGGTCCTTGGCCCGATCGCTAATAGGCTTAGTCTCGTCAATAGGACTTCATATCTTTACCGGAAGTGGTAAACATTTTTATGTCAGAAGAAAGCTACTATTTTCCTCATTTACCCTGTAAAATTTTAGGGATAAAGTTTTTGGTTTAGATGTTATATGTTATGAGCGAAAAGATTACCAAGTTGTTCGATCAATATTGATTTTACACAGTATACTATAGGGGCTTACAAAATCCATTTTAGCTCCCAAATCAAAACGGATCGGGGGTGCGAATTTGCAGGTGGGGGTATTGGGGTGAAGGCCATTCAATCAAAATGCAAAATCGGGTACCTTTGAATTCCGGAATCTGCATAAATCGTCAGTTTTTGATCTCTATCCTGGGCATGACAATTAGAAAAATATACCCTTTCATCTGATATCAAATTCCATACTACTTCCGGGTAAATCCGTAATGATTCGTAAAATGTTTCGTTTTCGATGTCTACCGCATAAGGTCACTGTGTCAAAAGTAATAGATTCACGTCATTGTTTTTTATCTATTTCTCATCCATTCAGAAAATGATGGGTAAATATCATTGCTGTCATTTTAGGTGGGCTTTTAGTTCCCTTTGCATTGACCAAAATCCTCGCTCGACGATTAATGTCAAAAGCCCAATAAGCGCGCACCATTGAGTGAAGGTCCGTCCATAATTCCACTGCACTGCATTGCTGTGCAGTAAATTTACTGCAATGTTCCGTCACTTCCGCTGCATTCCTAATCGATTTACTGCAGGTCAACCCAGCTCACTGCAGGTCACAGGTTGCAGTACGTTGCAGCAAACTTGCAAATGTTTGCAGTAAAATTTGCTTACTGCACCCCACTGAATCTTGATGCATCACCAGTTAAAATAATTTAACTTCGTTTCAGTACTGCATTGCGTTGCATCTTAAAGCAAGTGATTGCAGAAACGATTTTGGTCAGCTGCATTGCACTACTGCACTGCAATGTGCAGTGAAGTATGAACGGACCTTAGTCAAACTGTTCGTGCATTGAGCTTTGTCAATAACGGGAAACTATATACAAATATTAACCTTATTCATAAACATAATATTCTGTAAAAAATACCAACATAAGTATGAAATCGGTTGCACTAATGTCTCAAGTAAAATGCATAAACACCCGCCAATGAAACACGCCAATATCGCGAGTACTCTTGTTAATACACCGCGTACGATCATTATTATTGCACGCATGCATTGGTAGAATTAATGCACGGTTATGATCCAATCAGGTATCGTGTCTCATGCTAAACGTTTATGAATACATGTCAAGCTATTTAGTTTTGTTTGCACTGATTGCATGATATAGCAAATAAAATGCGCAGCGCCCAAAGTATTAAAACAAGCTTAATTGATTAGCGATACGTTTTCATTTCACGAGTATAACAGAACAGTAAAATTTGACCGAATACTATAGACTACAATTGCTTATGAGGGTAATGTTGAAATATATAGCCACGAGATTATGTGGAGACTGTAGGCTATTTCCCTACTATTTTATAGTAGTAGGCCTACAGTCTCAACATCACCAAGGGCCAATAGATTTCACTATTCCCCGATTTTAAAACAATCAATGCGCTTTATATAGCTCAAACACAATTTTTCCATACTTAATGCCTACTTTCATATGAGTGACATGATACGTCATACGCTGCGCTAGCATACGCTAGGCTATCAGACTCAAACTTCATGCCAAAATTTCACATAGCGTCTGAAAGCTCACATTCCGCCTTGCTTGCTTCAGCGTGCATCTGCATCGCAAATTATCATTTGTAGCCTAAGTGATCGTGCAATACCATTGGTATGCTGGTCGTTGTTTTCAAAAGATTCGCCTATTACACAATCAGGTTCGTTATCCTAATTCAACCCTTCACGACCCCCACAATGCACTCTGTCCCTCGCTGATTTCTAACACGAGTGCACTCATAGTAACGGAGAGAGAACTGTCGGGAAGTCATCTGAGACTTTCCCGTTACGATGCGTAAAGATGTGTTGGAATCCAGTGATCACATTGGCGACAATACAAGGTTTAGAAAACCGGACGCATGCGCATGCAGATGAAGTAATGCAGTGAGAGCTCCCATGCCCAGCTGTGTTCAGGAATGTGACCGATATCGATCGAGTGAACTTTGAACTTATGCGGTCACATTCCTGAACACAGCTGAGCATGGGCACTCTCTCTGCATTACCATTACCGCATCTGCATGTGCATGCACCCGGTTTTCTAAACCTCGTATATCTCTCTCTCTCTCTCTGTTAGTGCTATATTTTCATTTACTTGGGAACCTATTACGCATACAATTCTAAACGTCGCGAACACGCCACTGTTATCGTGTCCCATTAAAGACACTATCAGTGATTCATCCGGATGAGACAAAATATTTTAAATTCGTAGAAATACCTTAAAAGTGAAGGATATATCTGTATAATCCTCATAAGTTACTTTTTACAACTAAAGAATCGACAGAAAAGGAAGAAAACGGCAGTGTTCAAAGATATGACTCTACATTCAATTACGTGTTGTAGGAAGTGTCCGTTCGGACACTAATGACTAAAATATTCGATTTTGTACTTATTAGCTTGCTTCTGGCCTTATCATTTGCAGGGTATGTTAGGGTACATATACTTGTTACAGACATGCAAAAATCTGATTTTTGATGATTTTTTTCAATTTTCTGATTTAGCAGATCACTAATAGTGTCTTTAACACTGCAAAGCGCACAACTTCAAATATGCATTTGAGGTGCAGGTTCATCCAACATTAAGAACGCGAGCTCTTGTTGTGAAAGAATAAGAAAGTACCTTTGTAGACATTTTTGGCTGGATAATGAAATTTGAACCCTAATCTATGACTCTGTACTTGACAAACTCTTACCCATATATCATCAATATCAAAGTTTTGGAAGAAGCAAAGAGAGAGAGTAACCGCGTTTGGATTCTTAAATGACCTTCGACCCCAAATTTATAATATCCCATACATCCACCCACTTAACAGTCACTTAGACTAAAATCCATTAAACCGTGGACAAGCAGTATTTAGGGGTTTAGAAAAAGTGACCTTTTGACACCTCGATGATCTCTGCTCCCAAATCTCTAAACACCGTGATTGTACCCGGCTTTCAGCAATTAGAACAAAATTAATATCATTCATAGCACCTCATAAATTAAGGAGGGTTAGAGAGTGAATGATCTTTGATCCGAATTAGGTGAGCACAGTAAAAACACTAATACTACACCTTCACCTTGACCAAGTTCCTCGATAATCAATCAAAACCTGCGTGAGAAGGCGGTCCCAAAAAATTACGTTTGAAAGAAGTAGCAGGAAGGAAGGAAAGAAGGCAACAGCTCAAATAATTACAATAAACCATCATGTTGAAACACGGTTATGTGATGATGATGCAGATGTTGTCATTGAGGTAAGGCATTATGTACATACAATGACGTTAACACTATAAACTAGCCACATGTATTGAATTCAAAAAGTATCCAATTTCGAAATCATCATAGTAAAGCTATATGAGAAGCGACAGTGACTCGTTTGAATACTCTATTTAACGGCACTGTGGAAATTGAAAAACGATCGCTTGAGGTTTGACTAGTTTTTGACTTTCAAAGAATCAGTATCTAAATAGAGTCCAGATGATGTTAATACTATAAAGGAATGCCTCTGGCCATTTACTTAATCCAGTTTAGATATCTGATCCTGGCCTTATAGTTGATAAAGGTTGCCTGTGGGCAGCTCAGTAATCGATTTGCTTAAAGAACAATCTCATCTAATTACGTTTTGCTTATAACATTTTACATTAAGCGAGAAGAGTTTAAATCACATTATATGTACAACTAAATGTGCAGTGATCATACCATGGTGATGTTCATATCGGTGAAACGGATTCGTCATCCTTTTCAGCCTTTTCAATTATCCGTTAACTAAATCACGGAATAAAATACTTTTGCACAAGGCCAATGGCTTTAATTTTGAAAGTGTTAGACGATATTATGTTCCGGCTTGATGTGAACGTCGGTTGACCCAAGCGAGACGCTCCACGTTGTTTCGCTTTCATTACTGCAGAATGAACATCGGGCTCTAGGTGCAACATTGCCGTTATGAATCTACCTTGCAAATTCAGCTGTGTTGAAATAAATGTCGAGTTTCGATTTAGAAATTCGACACTTATCGCAAATCGGAGAAGGCGGCGATCGTTTTTCGGAAAGTATGATTGAGCCGCCGTTTGTTGTTACACGCTTTGGGACCTGTGCTAGTCTCTAGTGGCACTGTTAAGCGAGTGGTGTGTCGTCCTGTTTGGCTCGAGACACCATCAAGGAAAATTGATACAACATCCTAGTGGGCAGAAAGAAAAACAATTTAAGTTGCTTCGGTTAATCAAGTCTTTTCTATTTCCTTATTGATTAAGTGAAATTTGAGACACACCTCTGACATGTTCATTGTATCGACATGATCATGGTAGGAGTGTGCCGTTGCCAGACTCGCTCGCGAAAGAGTGTAATCTGCATGTCCTTCAATGTGTGGTCCTTGTTGTTAACAAGACGTTCTCTATCTTGTATTAGATTACCAATACTAGAAGCCAAGTTTGGTATTGTCTGCAAAGATTGCAATATCGGTAATGTGATCTTTATTTTTGCTCATAGCTTTAGTCTATAATTCCTTCTTGGATTATATAGAAGTGTGCCGCCTAAACGCGAGGAATTAGTTTCGACTTGTCCGTGTTTTTAATCAAAATGGTTCCGTCCTTAAAATCGGCGATGCATCATTCCAATTCTTCAATGACCCACATGATTTTTAACAGCATGATATATGTATAGACTTGATGATTTTTAAGTTATCTCACTGAGTTGAATGTAATATGTATTTACTTTGAGGCATCATTTAATAAATGAATTCGTTAAAGGTGTAATGTAGTTGAACCCTGGAGTTGAACACTTCACGCTGGAATCAAAACAATTCATCACAGCATGAAACAATACGGAAGGGCATTGAAATGTAAATTGTACGGAACATTGTACAAATTTGTTTTTAATTTGTATGATTCATGACATGCTTTATTATATAATAGTAATATTATATTTAGTCAGTAATCAAAATACAATTTAATTTTATTCATAGTATTATTTTGATTAACATAATATAGCCCTTATTGACTATTACACTGGTATTCTTGAATCTTGTATTCTTGAATCTTGAATCTTCTTGAATCTTGAATCTTATTAAACAATTCTCAGTTAAAAAGCTTTGAAATGTTGTTATAAATGACAATGCTGTTCATTCAACTAGAATAAGATTTGAATGGATCAGTTATTATCAATAAATCTCGTTTGCTAAATTTAATAAAATGCAACAATATCAATAAAAACCACATAAACATCAACATGTAATACACTTTTGTGAACAGTGCGAAATAATAGTATACATTAACCTCATTCAAACATATTCTTGGAAACCTGTTGAAAGTTGCTGAAACGAGTTACATAAAGAAAACATTTTAAGTACTACAAGGGAGAGAGTTTGGCGGACTCCAGAGAGTTTTAATGGACCACAGCTGCATTAGGACTGACCACCTTGGCTGTAAGATAAATTCGTTATATGGCCAAAAAAGCCTATCTTTTTCAAAGCTGCTCTCAGTGCCGTAATCAGGATTTCCGACCTTGAGGCGAAAGCCTGTACCAACAAGATGTAATTTTATTGATACCTATTGAATGTTTTAATAGAAAACTAGAAGTACTTGTTCTTGAATACTCGCCATCTTGAGAATAGGTAAGAAAATGTTAAGAAACAAGACGAACAAGACCTAATTTCAACATAAAAGCGTGTTTGCCTATTTTCACATATAAAATTATAACATATTTAGGAGTCAACTAGACTACATTTGAGACATTTTGCAACAAACGAGATACGTATCAAAAATATTAATTTCTATCAAGTAAAATAACCTTGAGTGATGCATTTCCAAATATATAGGTTAACAATATCGTCGCTGGGCGGGAAAAACCTCATATGTAATTCCAGAGGTCAAATGCAAAACCTCATATGTAAAAAGTGGGCCCCAATGCTAAAACCTCATATGTGCATTTTGGTCACATCGAGTTCTAGCTTGATTTTCATGCCAAATATGATAGTAAATCATATGGCACTTTATTTCAGAATCTGGAGTAAATAATTACCTAAATATATTTAGAAAGGAAAACCTTTCTTGTGCATGGCATTACAGTAAATTATTTAGTTGTTGGTGTCTCTCGAAAATGTTACATATGAGGTTTTGTCATGTGACCGTTTTTACTACATGTGAGGTTTTGCTTTTAAAGGTCAAATGCACATATGAGATTTTTCCCGCCCAGCGACGATATTTAGGTGTATTATTAACACACCAGGGGAATTTTAACCCAGACATTTAACAAAACTAGGTGCGAAACAATATGTTTGGTCAATTTTCAATCTGATAAACAAAATGCTCAAGAACGAAAGAGAACTTTTCTTAGCGTGAAGGTAAGTGCAATAAATACGGAACAAGTATAATCTGTAAATCAATTCGATTATGCTTGTTTGTTTAATTTTATTAGCTCTTTTTTTTTATTGAACTCTGTCATTACCATCTCAAGATTTACGAGATTTTTAATATTCAAAACAATGTTTGGTCATAATACCAATGTTTCATCCAATAAACAAAATGCTGGTGTATTCATGTATCTATACACTACTATCAAGAACATTTTCTAACATACAGTTGTTGATTCCAATAGGATGAAAAAAAAGACTACTTTTCAAGCGTAACCGGTAAGTGAAATAAAAGGAGAACAGGTACAAGGCCTATTTTTTCCTTAACGGAGGAAAAATATTAGGGTCTGTCGGTCGAATTTTTTTTAAGATGAAGTTGTTGTTTTTACTAATTCAACATGCTACTATTTAAAGTTTTCTTGTTTTGATGTTTTGCCATCTTTGTATTTTTTTTTTAATTGTAAATGAATATCATGGATTGGCCGACAGTTTTTTATTTTGTGCTAATTTGCATAAACATAATTTGAGTCGGTTTGTTCCTACACTCTAAATTTCAGGAATTGAAAAGTAAAACCTTATAATTGTCAATTGTAGTAATAGCCCAACAGCTCAAAAGGTTTATTAATACGACGGCATGGGCTGTTCGTGCTGGCTGTTCAATCCACATCAGAAAAATACATTGCTGTCGGTCTGCGCCGTGGCTTTCCTGCGATATCCAATATGGCGTCCAAAGTGAACCCCATTGTGGATAATAATCTAATCAACACCATTTCGTAATTATTTCTGTTAAGAAATGTGTTGATGGACCAAATAAATCAAGTCACTCTCAAAATCGGTTACATACTGCAATTTTAAAATGGCTGCCAAAACAAATAATTCTAGAATAAGCCCAACAGCAGCAAATTTTTGGATTAAAAGTATTAATTTGCAAAATACCTTGGTACATGCAATTAGATACAATCAACATATTTAGTATAACAGCTGCTTAAATGATGTTGAGCAATATGACAGCCAAAACCTTTAAAGTCTTTAAAAAATTGCATGATACAAATTTAGAATCAGCAGCAAATAAAAAAATAGTGTCAATGTAACAATTAGAAATACATTTGACCATAACCAACTGATACTAGAAAATCATGATTTCTAAACAAGGGTCAAATTTCAAATAAAGGCCAATATGGTGAAAAATTAAATGGGTCAACATTCTATATGAATGTTGACCCATTTCCAAAAAAATCAGAATGGCTGTTGGTTATTTTTCAAGGTACATTTCTAATTCTTTCTTTGACAGATTAATTTTTATTTGTGGCTAATAATTGTAAATTGGTATCAAGATTTGATATTTTTGGCATCCATATTGGCTGAACTCGTCAGAGTGGTATGAATCTAAAATGCGTTTGTCTCCAATGACATACACCTATATATTACTCGTATATATTTTCAACTTATATCGCTAAGATCGGGATTTTCTTATGAAATTTTCTGTTTTCGCCGCCATTTTGAACTTGAAGTACCGTAAAACCTCGATCATAGGCACCTTTGGAATTCCTGAGAAGACTAAAAATCATAATAGCGCCCTCTTGTAACAATAAAAGTTGAAATGCACTTGTCAAAATGCCCGAATTTGAAAGGACGACACTAAATGTATTGGTCACTATAGGGCGCTTTCACGAAGGTCAATAGATTAACTCAGCGAGACTTGTCCTCCAGAATAACCCAAGCAAGCAGAGATTAAAAAGAATCATTTGGAGAAATATCTGAAATGTTCAGGTGAGCCAGGTGCATGTATTGTATTCTTCGCGTGCCTTGATGATCTGGCATCGAATTTGGCAGCGCGGCGCCCTTAGGTTTGCTTTAATGAACTGACGGGTACATTGTAATCCTCGTGGTAATCTTCTATAATTTGTATGGAAGGTTTCGTGCTAATCGTTCACACATACGGAGCTACTTTTTTTTTTTTTTTTTTTTTTTATTGTCTCCAATGACATACACCTATATATACTCGTATATATTTTCAACTTATATCGCTAAGATCGGGATTTTCTTCTGAAATTTTCTGTTTTCGCCGCCATTTTGAACTTGAAGTATGTGACGACGTTCATAAGTGTTGGAAATTGAAAGATAAAATGTTCCATTCAACATGTTCCATTCAATTTTCCATTCGAATTGAAAATTTCATCTTTCAACGAATGAAAATTTTCTTTCCATTGCACGAATGAAAGACATCTAAGTAGATCCCTGCCATCATTAAGGATATGAAGTTTTCATCTTGATAGATTGGCCTTCACTCCAAAACCCCACCTTTCAAGTTTCACGCCGATATTTCAATCCGTTTTGATACGAGAGCTAAAAACATGATTTTCTAAGCCCCATAGAGTACTGTGTAGAATTAATATTGGTCAACCAAAATAGGGCACATTTTTGCTCATATCTTCCAAACCAAACAACCTTCGGCTCTAAGATTTCACAGGGTTAATGAGAAAAATCGCAGCTTTCTTCTGATACCAAAATGTTGACCACTTCCGGTATAATCTGGGGCTTCTGGGGACGAGGCTATTAGCGATCGGGCCATGGACCTTTAAGCTCAGACTTAACCTTGCGCTTGACTACACTGTATCAGACTTGGATAGCCAAGACAAGTTTCACAGTCACATCGACCTAGGCTAGCTGGTCCTAGCCCGGGTTAGGCAAAAATTTTGACCTATATTTACCTTCTCTTTCGCCCATCACTTGCTAGGATATCCACTGTGTTAAACTTGGTCAGAACAAATCTCCATGGCCGGAAATTCCAAGTAGAGACTGCGGTAACATCTTTACCGGCAGAAACTGAAACAAGGTCGTTTCATCCATTGCTCAGGTCAACACCGTAAGGTTACGTAAGTTCCGAGATCCGTTGCAGCACCGCAGCACTGACCATAATGTGGACAATTCTCACGAAAATGACGCCAATTGGGAATGGAAAAGTAAAAAAAATACGAATTTTGTTCTTCATGCAATTTTTTGCTTGGACTCTGTGTCACTGTTATTATGTCATTGATAAAGGGAAACAAAACTCCCAACACGACTTCTCAGAACTTTTTTCGAACCCTGATTTTGGGCATATTTGGAATGCTTACCCATGTATTAGATCAAACCTGATGTGAATAAGCCGAATACGACGTCTTTATGTAATAAGATAATTTAGTAATTTCTGTCGTGCACGACAGAAATTCAAAGCATGTTTTTCTATAGGGACGATTACAATAGCAGGCAAGTTCAAAACAATGTTTGCGGTTTGCTTTTGATGACCTTGAAGGATGACCTTGAACCTTATCAGAGCTGTAGCCGTGTAACTAAAGTTTGGAACCACGACAAACTATACCTATTTTAATCCTTATTGTGAGACAAAATATTTTGGTGTACATTTCAGCACAATTTGACTTGATTTCAAATTTATATTGTCATAATACAACAAAACACGGTGGCCATCAGTGGATAACGCAATAAACAACTGAAACTAAATTATATCATAATAATAGGAGTAGAAGTTTGGAGAAGGAGGTTTGAAGGTTTTTTTCTGTAGTTTGAAGGATGCTGAATCAGAATTTTTGGGAATTTTGTAAAATAAGGGGGGGGGCGGGTAAAATTAATACAGGATAAGTTTTGAAATCATGTCAAATTGTACACCACTACAGTGATTTCGTTATAAAAAATAAAAAGATATATCTTGTAGAGGTTCCGACCTTTAGTTACACAGTTTTTTTATACAACCCTATTAAGTTTCAAAGGCCATCCTCAGGAAAAACTTACCCATTGCTCTGATTTCGTTGAAACCGATGTCAAATTGTTCGTCTTGCCTTATTTCACAATAGGCCTATTTGGTATTGGGTTTCGAATTAGTGGGCCAATGTAACAAAGGTCTATATGGTCACCGAAACTTGACCGCAATAGTATATAGAGAGCTCTCACGTAAACATTTAAAATATACTTTCTATTTCAGTATTAACCAAAGCATTAATTGGACACCAGTTTGAACAAAATCTGAGCATTGGATAATTTTTATCCCAGGATGACCTTCAACCTTATCAGAGCCGTAGCCGTGTAACTAAAGGTTTGAACCACGATAAACTATACCTATTTTAATCCTTATTGTGAGACAAAATATTTTGGTGTACATTTAAGCATAATTTGACTTGATTTCAAATTTACCCCGTATTAGTTTTACACCCCGGCTTATTTTACAATGTTCCGCACGTGTCCTTGAGGATGGATACAAATATTCTTATTCAGCATCCTTCAAACTATGGACAAACATCTTCAAACCTTCCTGCCCAAATTTCGAGGATAAGATTATCATACTATAAACACCTTTTTGTTCCCTACATTTACCAGAAAGTACATATCTTGAGTTTTCTATCATGTAAGTGGTGAGGGAATTAATATCTGTACATACCCCGATCAGCAAAGACATTCCTTATTTACTTTATTTACAGATAAATATGGATAACGTAATAAACATCCTTAATTTGGTCTATTTTATTCTCAAGTTCGATCTTAACCGGACCTTAAATTTGCCATTTCAGATGGTTGCAAGCATCCTTTCCGATACCATTCAGTGTTTGCCTCTAATACTTATCTTAATACTCGTTTCAAATAATTTTGATTTTGCGGATAACGTATTAGGTGATCCGCGTTTTGTGAAGACGCATGAGGCATGCAATAGAACGAAACGTATGAAACCAAAATGCACGAACGGAACAAAACGCACGGTATGTGACGTAAGCATTCAATATATCATTAATTGACATGTGACCTATAATCAAATGACAAGGATCTACTTAGGTGTACACACACACGCACACCCACACCCCCCCCCCCCCCCCCACACACACACACACTGTCTTTGGAATTAAAAATGCTCAATCACATTACAGGAGAGCGTAAAACAAAATAGGTATATGTGTTCAATTTGTAAGTATGTGTGTGTAAACGTTACTCGATTGTCAATCTGATATCAAAATTGTCGAATATGATACAATATGAAACAGTGTCAATTTATTTTACTGGTGGGCTTCACACCTGCTTGGCGCGCCTGGACATGATTATATTGGTTAAATTCCTCGGTAATCGACTATTAGATAAAGTAAATCCAATTATTAAGCTGTAATGGGTTGACAGATGCTACAGCACGGCGACTGTCGTTCTCACTATTATCTGTATTAGATAACATTTAGCTTGAGGACGTATATCGAATTCGTTTTGTGACTAAACATCGTTTATTCCCTTTTGTTTCAGTTAATGCAATTTTATAAAGAGAACACGTAATTGTTAAATTTTCTTTCAGGTGGACACGCTAATTCAGTTGCTATTAAACTGTCGAAATCGTGACGGTCATTTGGAAGCAAATGCCAAATCGTTCTCAAAACAGAGGGCTTAATTTGGACCAAGTAATGTGAAGACACGCACCTGATCATGGCAGAACTTTTATTTTAATAGTTTTGTCAACTGTTTGTTTATAGATGAAACACGTACTAGGTGCATTAAACAAAGTCTTCTAAGTCATTAAGTGTTAACCTGATATTAAAAATAAACAAGTGTGAAGTGTAGTCATATTCTACCACAGGTAAAACAGACGCGCGTCACTTTCAGTTCGTATGCGTATAAAGAAACACAAATAGACTTTCCAATGCCTGGGTCCACACGAACGAAGAACAAGCCCGACTTGTGTTGGTTGAAAGTAATACCTTTCTGCAAACGCGTCCACTTTTTAGTTTCCACGCTTTGAAGGATCGATTTTGCAGATGAGCAAACAATCTTTTCAACTTTTGCATGGAGTGTAGCTTCGGGATGTGAAATCACTGTCTCGAATTCAGTAAGTAGGCGGAAAATTCCAATTCTATTTCGCTATCACTGAACTGACACATTTTATTTAGCACTTTCAAATGATGGTCTACTTCTTCGGTCAATGGATTCTCGCGTTTCGGAAGTGCATATTTCCTTTACAGCCTACAGCGTGTGTAACGTTCTTTTGTACACAACAATGAGGTCGGTGCAAACTCACAGATAGAAAATAGCGCGCTATTGCCTGAAGATTTAAAAGAGCAAATAAAGAAAAATAGAAAGTGTGGTAAACATTTGATTTTACATGAATTCGAATACATTTAATATTTCCCCCGGTTCGATTATATGCTAATATTTCTTCGCATAAACTGTTTTCTGATTTAAGCAACTACAGGTACACAACTAGCTCTCCATATAAACAACGAAGGGTTACTGAGACCCTATCAGCACCAACGGATATCAGTTCCGTATAACATACATAAATGCTTTCATTCGATTTCGCTTTTGCTATTAAAATAAACCTAACAAAAGTTGGAAGGTAAAACAACATGTGAAACCACATAGGTATTTGCTGTAAAAATAACTTGGCCACCAGATCCCCCGAATGGCTTATGCCTTTAGATATTAAAGGATTTAGAGAACTGATTTGCTCGGAGGTGTTATACAAAGAAAATAATGCTAGATTTCCGACATTTTAACATACTCTCCCAAGGCCTGTGTAAAAGATTTTTATATTGGTAAAAGTTAAGGTAATCAACTTGAGCAAATATCATTATATTGCCCAATATAAACCCAATAAAATCTCGAATATGGATATGTCGTTCTGTAGGTAAATGCAGGGACAGGTGAAAGCGTTGCGGTGATTTTCAAACGAGGAAAACATGCTCGGCGTGGAATAGTGAAATCTATATCAGAACAATCTGCACGTTTTCTAATTGGATTATTGGTCGACATTTGCCCTGAGCATTCCTGATATCTACAGATTACCTGAATCCTACCTAATGGAGCATTGACATCAGATAGAATTTCCAATGCCAGAAAACTATGTTGCAGTTGTCGAATGACTCAGAAAAGAGAAAAGATTTCATTCCTGCGATTTTCTTATAATTAATGTGTACAGGTTATAGGTTTTAAGATCTTTTTTACTTTTTATAATATCGCAAACTTTGCTAGGTTATTTGTGTTCTAAAATTGTGATATGAAAATACCATTTGCTCTCGCAAAAATTCCTATTTTCAAACCAACTGGAGTATGTTGTATATGAATATAAAAACACTTTCAAGCTGTTACACTTTTGAAGTTTGCTATGGAAGTATTTTGAAGCATTTTTTAAATGTCTCCATTATTCTTTGAAAACTGATATCCACAGTTTAACATACCACCAGTTTTGTTGGTAAGATCAGTATAAAAATTAAATTTATGTTCAAATGCTAATTTCATATGCTACTTAAATGTTAATTTTATCAATTTTTCATCTCATTAAAAGTTGTTTTACACACGCCGCGCTTTTATGACAAGCGTGGTCACAACTACGATTTTTGAATATGTTGACGGGTCTTCAACGTTGATTACGATAAATCTAAAGTGACATTAAAAGAGCACACATCTTTAGAGTCAACAGTGTTCTAAGTAGCGTTGATTGAATCGATATCATCTAATTGTTCCTCCCATAGGTCGAATCACTTAGATAGTGTTGTCTCTCCCGCAGGATAGACAGCAAGGTAATTAAGATGGATCGCGCCGTAATATATGGCGTGTGGACGAAAAACACTTGCATTTCGGCAATGCCGTGATTTGGCTTCAGGACAGGCAAGTTAAGTAGATATCGATAAAGCGTGCGGGTCTCATTTTAGATATTGCTTAAAAGTAGAGTCCACGCTGAAGTCAGGGCCGCCCTGCATGTTTTTGTCTTGTGGTTAAATGAAAGGTCTATGGGGCAGGTTTCTTTCCCAAGTATTTCTCAAGTGAAGTACAATCACCCTGATTTAGATACAATAGACCGACCATTAGATTCGGTTCTTGATACATCTTTTACTAAAAGGTTTGACTTTGGGATGAAACACATTATCTGCTGTCAACATTAATCATTTCTAATAGATTTCATGCAAGTTCACTTTAGACTCTATTAAAATTGACATAGGCAAGTGTGAAGTGAATAACCGAAACCTCAGTTTAATGATGATATGAAACACTACTCAAAGACAGATTAACCAAAATGTCTGAATGCAATGGTGAAATGAGACACGGAGGGTTGATGCTTTCAATCACATGTCATAGCTTGAATCAGATGACGTTTACATTTGACTGATTCCATGGTTGAATGTTATTTTACAAAACATGAGGACAATTACCACGTTGCCATTCGAGTGTTTTAAAAATAAAAAAACCCATCAAATTGACAGTGTGGACATTTCAAATTTAGTAACGAGTTTTCTCGAAGCACTATAACGTAGTTACTGATTCATGTAGCTTGAAAGTTAAAAAGATCATATACCGAAATTCCTTCAAAACACCCTCATTATTGCTCCTCGCAAACGTTATCCGGTTTCGCTTATCCAGAAGGTCACGTACAGCACCCATAAGAGCTTTGTCAATTTCATTAATGTTCACCATCTACACTACGTCGGGGCTCATTTATTTCTCGATGATATTATTGTGTCTCTACGATCTACTCGTTCAACAAAAGAATTGCAATCCAAAGTACTCCTTATCTCCATATCTCACTGTGTATTCGATACACGTTCATCATTATTAATAACCACAGGTTCCTTTATTGTTTTGAATTTAATCAATTTCATAAGACTCCATTAAAGTGGTATGCTCACATTCATTTTACAAAGTGCTTTGAACTGAAATGTTGCACAGGTGAAATGTTTTGCGCGTCATTCAACCACATTTTATGTAACAAAACCCGTTTGGGATTATTATTGGCTTAGTTATTAAAGAATGATATTGTAGATAAAAATTATGAATGATTCAGTTCTGTCATGTTACTCTTGAAAAGGAAGAGAAACAAAACTGCACATGATTTAATTAACAAAACGATATACACGGGTCTTTCATATACATTTGATATTTAAATTATGTAAGCTGGTCACTTTTTACTTCTTTATTTGTGGTGCGAAAGCATATCGAATTGCCATTATTATCCGCTGCATGGCAAATTAAGAAAACACACTTGCAATTGTATTTCACTTTTTATGCAATTTTTTTATGCAACTTCTACCCGGATTAACCGGATTTGTCAACTGATTTTTGCTTTTCTTTTTAAAAAATTGTGGTCGTTTGTCTTTAGTGTTTGGTATCTTAAACCATTTTGTTAAATATCGCCTAACTATTTAACACAAGTGAATATGTCTTGAGCAGTAATCGGTTCCCGATGGTGTATAAAGGGGCATGTGGACCCCTCTCAAAAATCCATTTTGTCGTTGGAATGTTTAAAATAACCAAACTCTGGTCAATCATGGGGTACATCAACAGACCACATATAACAGAAAAATATGAAATCGGTTGGATTCAAATGGCGGTCCAAAACCGATTTTTTGTGTTTCAACACACAAAATTCTCCCCTGAAAAATGGAAAACCACATTTTCCCAAAGACTTTTTTTTTCATAAAATTTGGCTCATATATATAGAACATAATACATTAGATTGGCGGAATTAAATTAAAAACCCTCCATGACGATTTTCATGGAAAAGCAAGTTTAAAATAGCGCCATCAAAAATGATTATTTATATTCAATTAGCCTAAAAACAACCATGGCCGATTTTTTTCCACCAATATGCGCAGCTGATAATAGTAATTACATACATTTTTGGGCAAAATAAAGGGCTGCATGTAGCGCTAAAACAAGCGCGCTAAAAACAAAATGCTGGGGTCCCGTGGACCACCTTATACGCTTAGGGTTAAAATTGGGTGTCATGTTACTGCGCTCTGCTCTCCACTTTTGCCTGCCTCTAAGACCATGAAGACGATGCAGGCTTGCGCTCTCAAGACCATGAAGACAGATCAGGCTTTTCCATTTCCATAATCTACTTCTTATTCTCCTGTCGGTTGGATGCTTGCAAAGGCTAATGCTGCGGTTATTCTATTGGCGAAGTTCTGGGAAGTTTGCTGGTGGTTTCCCCCCCCCTGGCATACACTTCATCTTTATGTTTTCCCCCTAGGGCAAAGCTAGCGGAGTGTCCCACATCTGGGACTTCGTAACCGAATAACCGCTACCTTTGTCCCATAGACAAAAAACATCAGATCCGACGGACCGAATGAGTTAAAAAGTCGATTACTGAATGGAAAGAGAATTCAAGCCTCTCATTCGTCTCCCATTTGAGGGCAAGCGGCGCAGTAAAGACGAATGAGGCAAGATAGATCTTAGAATCTCTTATAATTGAAGCTAAACTTTTCAATATCAGAACTGACCTTTGTCGCAAAAATAAAAAGTAGTCCAAATGTTCAATACTCGGCCCACCTTTCACACCATCAAACCTGATCATTGGAAAGTTTGTATTTTTCTCATATCACCTGCAAAATATTTTTACTGATTTTCTTTCCTGTTCCGATACTACAGGCTAAAGTATGGTTTGTTAACGGGAACCGGAAAATATTTTGTACATTACTCTATGGGCTATTGTATAATACACACAATTACCGCTCACATTAAATGGACTAATGGTATGAATTACAGATTTTGTAATAAAATTGGATTGATTCAGCCCAAATTTATTGGTCGAGCTATGAGTTACAAAAATATTGGGCGAGACGCAGTCGAGCCCAATATTTTAAAACTCATAGCAAGACCAATAAATATTGGGCGCAAATCATCCAATTTTATCATTATCATGCGTAGGATCCGACATTATCGCGTATCGGACACCTCAACGCATGATAATGAGTTAAATCGGGCCAGACGTTTGGATAAAAGAAGCAAAATTCACTCCAATTGTGCTTTTGTTAATGTGGTGGACCACATTTGAAGACGTTTATCTTAATAGCATTAAAAAACATTTCTTGGGCCTTAATTATCATGGGGATAATGAGAAAAATATGAACATTCTTCTGATACCAAAATCTCAATCGATCAGGTCACACACCTTTAAGGAACATGGTAGATATAGTGCAGGATCGATGATGATTTGGATGGTATTACACAGATAGATGTACAAAGGCTTAAACAATATCTGGTACATTATCTGCATAATCTTACATCGATTGACAAGCACATTGTCAATCAAAAAGTCAGTGTTATTTCACAACCACATTTTCTCCCATGGCCAGCCAGATCACCATACATTTCACTCATTGAACATCTTTGGAATGAACTTGTGCGACACGCGCATGATGCCAACATTTATCCATGTCTACTAGTTTGAATATAATTGCGTAAGTGATATCTAACGCCAAGCATACTTGTGAATATAACTCCAGGAGAAAAGACCTTACTGATCTCTGCTGACGATTTCTACAAGAGTTATGTGCAAAATACCTACGAGCACTTGATGTTATGTCCGTCTGAATCGCATCAGTGGGTAATGTATAGACCTTCTAAATTTTAAAAACAAAGTAATGATTCTAGCATAGGAAAAGAATTACATAATTTAATGAAATCTTTAGTTTACTGAGAATTTAGTGAGAGGTAGGAAGTTAATCATTTACGCTAGGGGAGGAATGGACGTTTTGAGGGGAAATGAAAAAAATGTAGCGAGAGGGATAACAAGAACATCATCAGAAAGAAGAGAAGAGGGAACGTGAACTTTTAAATGGAAAAATCTCTTGAAATCAGAGGGAATTTTTATTAAGGAAGCGATGATGCCGGACGGGAAACGTTTGCCTAATTAAACCCTCCTTTCCCCATGGCTGCTCCCTTAATTACGAATAATAACACACATTTTAGCTCATGGAATGTCAAGTATTCTGGTCTGACATAACATATTTTGTCACCAAATGAATGAAACTGTGCCCAAAGACTTCAAGACTGCTAGACTTGCCCCCACTGTAAAAAAAAAAATAAAAGAAAACTCGATAAAACTACCTCAGGTAAGTACTAAACTGGGGTTCTTAAATTCTGGAAAAGAGTGTATAATATGTTCAGATTGAAGATCATTTCGGCCAGGGTTTTCATCACCCATAGCGTCATTCATTTGCAAGATTCATTGATGAAAAGCGTTTTGTTGAAAAAAGTAGCTGAAATTGTATAAACTAGTAGCATGCATAGAATTATGGAGCAAATTTGACATTGTAATAAAAACCTTCCGTTTTCCAGTGTAAAGTCCAAAAACAGTGTCTAAATGTCATTCTGCTAACCGTGGAATTGCCGTTCAGCAGCTTAGGCTCAACCATGAGTTTAATATATTCAATATCAATTCAATACCTTAGTCAGAATTTCACTAGGTCATCTCATATAAAAGTAGATCAAGTGATTTTAATTTCATAGTTCTAGTCCAGCGGTGGAAATATGACATTGCACATTTTAACCCCGTAGGAAACATTTATGAATTTACCTTCTCTTCCCAATCTCAAGGTGTTAAAGGATGAAAAAAAATGCGTCATGAAAGTCTGGAATCAGCAGGTGAATGTTGCCCAGAAGCCATCAAAATATTATGTGCAGACTCTTTTGCAAGTTCATATAGGCCTGCCGCAGGTCTATTCCACTATATTCTACATGTACTACAATGCTATTCTGGACTGGAACACACTGCCACCAAATATCAAGGGTTTGCTCACCAAGTGCTTTTAAATAAAGTGTCAAACAACATCTGGCTAATAACTCTACGAGTCAAGAGATGGCTGATTTTACAGTGTAAGCTTAGTTCCTTTCTATTTGCTTGTTTTTCTCTTTGAGAGTTTTTCTTCATGACCACTGCTTTCGTTCTTTTGACCCCAAATAAGCTTGCTCTTATTATCAGTCTTTAAGGTTTACTCAGAGATTTCCCGAGGAGGGCGCCCTCAATTTTCAAACAAATCGTGTGTTTTGCACGGATACAATGCTTGTCCATAAACTAATCACACATAGCTAAGCTCAAATCAAAGTCCTCCATATATAAAATCGCAACTTTGTTATAAAATTGCGGATCCCGATTTTTTTGTCATACACAGTATCCTATGGCACTTTTATACTACACATGTTTAGTGCATCAAAACGAAAAATCCGACTTTGGAATTGTACATTTTAGGTGACCATCGTTAGTTCTAGTTGACCATATTTTAACTAATACACGAAAAAAGTTATATTTGGAAATCTCTGAGTCAGCCTTTAATGCATTATCCTGGTTGGTCAGCTTTGGTGTCAGCGTTCTGCCATGTAATTTGTAAACTTTACCCTGCTGTACCAAATTGTTGTATATATTTTATGTCCTGTATTTGTCTTTCTATGTATTATGCTTGGCAATGACGAATAATAAACCAACAAACAAATAATCATATTTATACAATATTTCATAAACTTTTAAAAATATTAAATTTGTAAATATTTATTGAAAAGTGAGATAGTTAAAGGCTTGTATTGGCGTTGGACCGAATTTTCCTTAACTAGTCAGTGGTCACATTGTAGTTCCCTTACCCCATCAATGAAAAGATAACTGTTCCTACAAAAATTTTGACTTCAACAAACAGAAACTCAACAAAAATTAAACCTTAACAAGTTTATGTAGTGAATGTTGATTCTGTATAAAGTGAAACAGTGAACCAGGGAATTTATTTACCTTAGATATCCCGCCCATCGTAATTACTGACACACATCTGAAATATTGGGAATGAAATTGAACATCTCCACCCGGAGTAGTTCAAACCAAATCAAAGGACCAACTTTTATCGCTTCTGGTTCAGGTTATCATGGGGTCATTTTTTCACTTCGGTAACATGCGAGATGTCTGAATAGTTTATACGTGTCATTCAACATTTCCACGATCAAAGTTAAATCGCCGAACATTAAGTTTAGAGGCAAAAAGGTTAGAAAATAGATTCGACGGGACAACAGAGCCTGGACAAGTCAGTTTATAGGGTACCTTACTGCGAGCAAACATGTTTCCGTGATTTAGCGGCAAAGTGTAGTTTTCTCTCTTTTTATACTGTCATCAATGAGAGAAACTGAGATAGGAAAGTCAACTAATTCGTCTACCTAAATGACGTCACCGTCAATCTACCACAACGTACTTGATTAACTTGCTATTATTTCTAAGATGAAAGGATATTGACTTCTTTCAAATTCATCGCATTATCAGGCGTAGAGGTTTGTTCATACCTATGGTTATTTTCAAAACCGTGTAGAAAATAATACACAATGAAAACAAGGCTTTCGAAAATAATATCAGAAGTTATATACCAAGATTCTGTTTTAGTAGCGTCATTGGTGCTGAAGCAATATTACCATTTTGTGTTGAAAATAAAACACATTTTAAATTTTTGCAGCAAGCATATAACAATTTGGCGGCAAAATGTCTCTCTCTACACTCTATACACTGTCACCAGAATTCTTATAGGAAATCAACAAAATTACAATCAAAAGTACAGAACAAAGGCTATCGTATGGTGTTCCTTACTTAAGAGTTTACCGTTGACATTATTCCGATAAGCTACTTCCTATCACGTCTTTCGATTATTTTACTCAAGATGCCATATATGGTACATCGTCTCTTTGTAAGAGCCTTTGTGTATCTTTGATGCAAGCATTTTAGCTGTGTGAAATCAATGTCCTGCCCCTTCCTTTGACTTGGCGACCGTTACGATTGATGCATCTTTGAACCCTTTCCCGCATGCTTTCAACTGCTTGCCTTGAAATATTTGTGAGGACGAAGGTTTCCGATGATCATATGGGACATCATAAACAAATTTTTAGATGGTTGGCCTTGTGGAGCATCGCCCATTTAATGAGATCTCTCGTCCATTCACTGGAAAACGTGCCTCATCAACCATTAGGACTTCCCTTGTCACTCTTGGTGGCCTATTGAGGAGCCATTGGCCGAAACCTATTCATCAGGCACAATCACCTGGTTGAAGGCCATATAAGTGTGCCACCTAAGCTCCTTCCATGTTATCCTGTCGAAGGCTGAATGCGAAATGTCAGGAAAAGGGTTCTGTCTGTAACTGACATATGAGTTCATTTTTAAGGCTTGAGCTACTCGAGCAAAGCTTGGGACTTTCCACTCCGCCTTCTTCCTGATGCTTCCGATTGCCTGTTTCTGATGGTTCCATAATTTCCTGTAGCGATTTTTCGTTTGCCTATGCAAAACGGAATTTGAACTTCTGAAGGCCTTTTCTAGTCTGCAAGTAAGGTGTCAAAAAATCAAATTCTTGCCATGATTACAAATTGTTGTCTTTGAACATTAAGTGCCCAAGAGGGGGGTTCCATAGTCCCAAACTTTTGTTTTTTTGCGTTTTCCCGGTTACGCAATCATTTTTACCAGGAGTTTTTTGACTAATTGTCTGGTTTATGAATACGCTCTCCTGATACTAAAAAAATTAAATCCGCCCCCGGCTTCATTAGAAAAATTAGGTTGCGTCCCTAGGAACCCCCCTCTGTGGCATAAAGGAAGTGAAAAAATCAAGATCATTTGTACTAATAAAAAATGAAAGTAATTAAATATTGGATTTATTTGCTTAGATATATACCTTAGGAGGCCAATTAATTCATAATTAATAATACTTAATTCAAATAACCTTTTATATGATGATAGCATCAATTTAATTTTGTCATGCCGTGCTCTTAACTGTGTAAGTCTATGAGAAAACCAAGGTGATTTTGAAGTTTCTGAGGAAAAATACAAGTGTATAATATTTGGCTATATTTTGCAATGATTATTTTCAGTGGTATTCTAAAGTAGATATAATGAATTATTTGGTTCAAAACCTTATATTGGAGTTGATGCGCACGGATATGTGGAATCCACTCTTTCGGAGAGTGCCAATTTCAATTGGCCAGAGGTCATAGGTCAAAGTTCGGATTTTCATTTTTATGTTGGTACCTGTGGTTCTACGGACCCCATTTATTGTGTTAGTGGCACCCTGATCAAACTCCCATGGGAAGTGGTTATCTGAGTTGGGTCCTAGGAACCCCCTCTGGGGCAATAACGGAAGTTTTTTTTAGCTTGGGCACTAATTGTTAAGGTTGTAATGCTCTCACAAGGTCAAAATCAGTTCAACTTCAACACTTTGCTCAAACGACCATTGAAGAAGCACCTGGGAGTGATATCGGTATTAAGTATGCATGCCAACTTCATTCCAAGTTTTTAGAGCACTAATAACACTGCATTCACAGCGGGGGGGGGGGGGGGGGGGAAAAAAAACTCTTTGAAGGGTAATCTTTGAAGGGCCCCGAGATCGCTATTAAATACTTAATTGATAGAAATCATGTTTGTATCTAACAAAGAAAGCAACGGCTAGATAATATGTACCCAACAAAGAGGTGCCAGGATCAGTTCCCCCCCAACTACCTTGAACCCAAGGGGAGGACTTCAAAACCCAATCAGCGGTTGCGCGTTGGGTCCTGCCCTGTTCTTTCCGGTTAGAACTGGGTTCTAGTGTTTAAAATAATAAAATACATTTTTTTTTTTTTTTTTTTTTTTTTTTTTTTTTTTTTTTTTTTTTTTTTTTTTTTTTTTTTTTTTTTTTTTTTTTTTTTTTTTTTTTTTATAGCGACAGGTCTTCGATATCAGAAACAAGTACCTTCTTATGGTTTATATAATCCGGGGTTTTAGATGGATAAATCACCGTGCAGACCGTGTTTCTTTATCAATATGGCTACAAGACCTCTATGGTGAAATACGTGCACTCTATGTAACTAAACCTCTCAGATGCGTTTATTAGGATATTGCTGAAGCGTGCTCACATCTGAAACGTTAACCTCACTAGCTCTTAGCTTACTTCAACACCACGGAGAATCGACTACGTGAAAGAGTACGGGAAACCCCGGGCTTTTAAAACCCCGAGTTTTTCGATGCAACACCGGTGATTGAGTTTTGAAACCACTCTTGTGACACCATTGGTGTTGATAATTGATTATCCAAATGTGTAAAAAATCGACCTTCATTATGGAAGCACCCATTAAAGACCACTTTCACGAATTTGATAAAGATGCGCCAAATCTGATCAAGATGCGCCAAATAACAAAACAATGAAGAACTTCAAATCACAAATTTTATCAAGATGCGCCAAATCTCTTCATGTTCAAGACAAAATGGAGAACTTCAAATTTAACACTTAAGTGACCAAGGGGTTTTCACTCCCGTTGGTGCCCAAGGGGGGGGGGGGTCCATGGGATCCCCCCTAAGGAAATCACTTTCCCCGGGGGAATATTTGGACGAAATTTATACCACATGTGGAGAGTCATAAGACAACCCCATATCAGCAATAAAAAATGAAATTTGTTATTTGGGCGGCAAATTAGGGGCAAAACATTGTTTTCAAAACACGCGAAAAATGGGCAAAAAGACAGAAATTTCAAATGAGCTTTGTGCTTAGATCAAACTTTTTGAAAACTTATTTTATGTTGATATCTACTCTAGAAGACCCAAATGACATATATTTAACACAAAACTTGCAGTTTTAGGGAATCCTGTATTTCTTACGGGGGTTGCAAAATACACGTCATTCCCATAGACTTTGTACAGTAACGGTTTAGCAATGTCCACAATAAAATTATTTGTTTTCAGCACATAAAGGGTTAATTATATTTACTGTTATTAATAATTGTTTACTTTTATGTATGTGTGAACAAATATCAGCAAAAAAAATGGGTTGGTTCTTGATTTTTATAAATATTCTAAGATGACTTCCGTTAGTGTCCAAGGGGGGGGGGTCCATGGGACCCTCCCTAATTAACTCATTAACGGCTTGGCCGATTTTAATTATTTTATTTTATTTTAATTATGGTATGAAAAGAAGCGCATTTAAAAGTCAGACAATTACAAAAAAAAAATTCGGCGCAAAAATCCCACGCGCAAAGCGACCAGCGCTAAAACAAATTTGGAGGGTCCCTAGGACCCCCCCCCCCCCCCCCCACTTGGTCACTTAAGTGTTAAAGTGAACACTATTTCCCATCTGCGTGTGATTCACATGTTTACTCTGATTTTATGATTTCTCAAAGATCAGCCCCGGTTACATCAGTCCCTTTTATCACTAAACCTACTTGATAATCAAATGAATATGCCTATCGCTACACTACGCATTTACTGAATTTGTATCGTACTGTATATCAATTCTGACTATAGATGCACTTGTATATGTAAGAGTATCGCACTTATCAGGCTTTTGCTTTTGACGATTTTTAATAGGAGTAAAGTTATTAATTGACCGATTACTAATAGGCGTTATTAATTGCAGTAGAGCTATACATTTATATTTTCCCCAGCTTTTTGCCAACTTTGGATTATAGTGTTTGATCTGTTTATATTCAATGTTGAATCTCTCGAAGAATTAAAAAAAAATCTATACTTCCTTCTACACGATCGCATCCCCTCGTTTTTAGTAAATAGTTAAACTTTGGCAGAAATAGTTAAAGCTTTCACATTGTAAAGTAGGTAATAGGGTCATGCATGATGCCCACAACATAAACTTATTGAATTGGTAATGGCATGCACGATACAAGACGAAGCTGAATTTACATGGGAAAGTAGGGACTGATTACCAACCCAAGTGTGTTAAAACCCAAGTGACTCGACGTGGGATTAATAAGAGGTTGTGTTTGGATTATTCCTCAGAACTACAAAAAGTATGGATTGTAAATTGCGAGCAAACTCTAATGCGTTGAAAATTTGCCTTCGCTGTATACATTGTTATGTTCGCTCTGCTCGCTGTTTCCTGCTATGCGAGGCCCCAAAAGGGGGTCGTTTAAGATTTTTTTTTAATAATGAGTGAATTACTACATGGGATTTCTTTTTATTGCATTTTGGCTAACCTTTTGGCCATGTACCCTTTTATTCTGACAGTTAAACACGATTTTTCATGAGCCTATGAGTTGTACGACGAGCTGTCGCCTGTTACAGATAGGCCATCGTACAAAATCTCGAAATTTGCATACATTTACATAAATTAATATGCAGCACCTTTGTTAAACGGAATAAAGCGCAATACCATTGCTGTACGTTAGGGATAAAACGAGCAATAATTAAATTTCGCTACAAAGAAAAATTATCGTACTATCAAAGGCGAATTTCACCCTAACGCACTCTAAACTAGATTTACATAAAATATACCTTGAACTAGGCCACACTCAGCTTCGGAAATGTGATGTAAAGGAGTTTTCCCTACGTAATCCAATTTCGATTCAGATAAAACAACACATTTTGAATTAGTGCGCATTTAGCCAGGGAAATGTATTGTGAAGGAGTATAACGTCTTGTACAGAGAGTGTGTTTTCAAGCTTTAACGTTTCCCTCCATAAAGAACTGTTCCGCAATATGGATTGTACGTCATAATAGCAGAATCTGTGTAAGAGATTGATGCGCTTTGAGATTAGTAAACATCAGACAAATAAAGTGATGTTTTGGTAGATAAATAAATGAAAACCAAAATAGTTTTGATAACTGGCGACATTGATTGAAAGCCAAGCGACTGCTTCTTAAACGCGCAGGACATCTGAGAGTAAACACTCTGAACAAACAAAGTCCTATATTTTGAATCCGAGGGAAACTGGAGTTATCGCAGTAAGCCATCGAGAGTGAGCGTAGGTATTGAATGAACCAATATATCAACTGAACAACCTCATGCTGGACGATATAGTACGCAAATTGGCTCTGCTTTAACCCTCGTCTTACCAAGGAGGTTACCACCCCCCCTCCAGTGAACTTCGCTCCGGTGCGCTAAAATGCCAAAGACTTTCGTAAAAAGCTTCTAGGTAATCGTTCTCTCATCCTTTCCGGTCATTTTAGCAAAATAAATGTGAAGGTAGACCCTTCACCGGGTTAGGGTATGCCGTCAAAGTCGAAGGGGGGGGGGGTGCCACCCAAGGATATTTTATGGTGCATTTTTGAAAATATTATGCACACTATGACTCCATTTTTATGTAAAACTAGCCAATTGACATCGTTTAGAGCTGAAAACCGCATGAAAATCCGACATCCGATACGTTTTTTAGCGCAAAATTGGATATTCGCCTATTTTCTGTAAAAAATGCCAATTTTGCCGACTCGCGGACTTGATGACGTCATTGTGACGCCATACTAGGTATATTGGTACTTATTTTGGTATCAATGGAAAGAAGTGGACCATAGCTATCCACAAAATCATACCCCCCCCCACACCTTGGTAAACCGTGTTACAAAAAACGCTTGGTAAGACGAGGGTTAATACTAACTACGACCTAAATCGTTTAAATATAAGATACATATTTACCCATGACATATTTGGTGCATGCTACAAATATATCTCTAACGTCCCGAGACGAAAATTTGACGATCACCCCAAAAAAGGACGTAGCGTTATTTTTCTTATTAGGTGTAGGGTCAATTACCCCTAACCCAAGGCGGGGGTCCGCTCCGTGATTTTTTGAAAGTACTTATAAATGCAGTTCATGGAGGTGAGGGATATATAAGTGGCCCATTCCAGAAAGCGCATACATTTGGAGAATGTGTTACCGTTAGCATGGTTAGCATGGCGTTTGAGGATTTCTTGAATATATTTTAATAAGGATTAATGAGGCCGAATTGGCAAGTTAATCCATTTTAAATCGCTGCTGGTCACCTTTCCACTCTGCGCATGCGCGCTGTTTTGTCTCACAAGATCTGATCAGCCATATTTTTTCAGCAGTAGCCAAAATTTGTAAGGGAAATCCACCGTTTTTAACAGGTTTGTCGTACACCCAAAATTCGCAGACACTGTGGTATAATTCGGAAATGGACCAAGACAATATCGAACGACAGAAGAACTGTGAAGAACGGTCAAGAAAGCTCTGGAGAGAGAATTTCAGATAAGTATTCAATCATGATCTGTTATAAACATACCGCCAAGGCCCGCCACAGGAGTCAATCAGCCTTTTTCTCCCCGCATGCTGTTTTTCTTTCTTTTTATGTTTTTCCACATAAATTATCCCATATTGGTTTCTTCGTTTAGTTTTTACTATTAAGGGCCAGGGTGGGATAGCTCCTAAAGGCAGCATTTCAGCTGCTTTTCAATGTGGTTCCTTCTTTGTGTTTCCCTTTTATCAGGCTCATTTTTATATTTAGGCACTGTACGTCACTAGCACTATGCATTACTGTG
>JAMKCH010015337.1:0-133860 GCA_023653785.1 Ophioderma brevispina | reverse complement strand
ATGAAGATTGCGTGCCATTGTCCAGATCAGCAAGGTAGCCAAACTACGGCTAACCCATGGACACAGTCCGCATTTTCCAGCCTCAATACTTGCATGAAAGAACCCGGTGTTTGGTAATATCCCTGCCGTACGGTAAGTATTTGCGAAACAACGAACTATTTCGGTACAGCCCGGTATTTTGGACGCAGCAGGAAGTTAATTTTTAAGGACCCCCAACGAAAAAACGGCCCACAGGATACATAGTTCCCATCACACACAAACACCACATGGCGCGAACAAGCTACACAGTTAACCACAACACACACACCCACACACACACACACACACAACACAGGCATACACACATACACACAAAAACAGTAATAATAAAAATTGACTGCTAAAATCAATGTGCGTGGAATCTACGTACGTCCAGGAATGTTGCATTTATGTAGTTTGTTTTGCCGTGCCTTGTGTCCTAAGATAAGGGCGGTACTTGTCAAAGAAAGGAAATACAAGGTATAATTAATATTGCTAATGCAATAATAAAATGTGCTCTCTTTTAAAAAAAAAGAAAATCATGTTAAAAATCATTACCATTAATGATTCGTTCTTTCTTTCAAATCAAGCCAAGTTTGTTCAGAGGAATACTTTAAATTTAGTACCATTGAAGGAACAAATGTATTTTAATACTAAAAAAAAAATTACAAAAAAATAAAATAAAGCACTATCACACACTCACTTGGTATAATGTGTTGATATCTGTTCTTGTCCATGTTTCAGGCATCCTTCCACCCTTAGCATTTCTTAATTGGCATTAATAGACCTTACCTCTAAAGCCTGTTTATGATAGATGCAAATCAAGCCTTTATTCCAGATATCGTTGACAATTCATTCAAAACAGCTCAATATTTTTTTCATTTAATGGTTTAGTGCTTCACGGTAATATTTCCAAAGAGATACAATGCTAGCATCAATTGGGTTGGCACTTATTTCCTAAAGGGGGAATTTTAGGGGCTAGGATCAATGTGCGGCAATGTTTCCAAAAGGTTGCTATGGCTGGCAACACATTCTCGTGCTAGCGTCTTTTGTTGTTATCTATTGTTTCCCGTGGACTACTACGAATCGGGTTCGAGAAGGCTTCGGTGTTATTTTTAATAAAAGCTCTAAGAGCTTGTGATTTAATAACATGTTACACTCGGAAGCTCGGGGTCACAACTAACACGCGGGTCACGGGAATGGTTCTAGAAATCATGTCTGACAATTATGTACAGCGGCGCGATCTGTATAGATACTGATGGCAAACTTAAGATACCCAATTCTATGGTGTCAAACTAGGCAACCTATGTATGTAGAAACATTGAACGGTATGCTACCTGTAAATAAACTTTAAAATTGATTTGCCTTTACATCAAAATTTGTCTCATAAAATGGACATGACACCATTATTATTTTTACAACGCAATATATGATATAATTCGATATTTGATGTTAATACTGTCATTTAAAATGTGTATGCAGAACTGCAATTTCTTTAGGGTAATGAAAAGACAAAAAAAAAACAATAACAAAAAACATACTCATGAACATTAAGATTTGACCAAAAAACGGGTTAATATAGAGAAAAAAAAAAAAAAGAAAACCCGTACTAAGTCAGCTTCCACCTCTTGGGATCAAGCTTGCAAAGCTACCCATACGGACGCGTCATTTCCATTTGAAATCAAATGCTGCTTCCACAAATTGACGACATCACACAATACACATAAAGATACGCACATAATTTAGAAATATACATAAACAGTGCCGAGTCACCAGATCAAGATGGGTTATTTTGTTTTCTTCATCTTCACCCTAGAAATTCACTCAAATGGCTAAAATAAAACACTGATAACTCCTTGTAATTTCTGCACGAAATAATCAATAAGAAAAGCAAAAAGAAATGCAAGTGGCATCACTGTGTGGCAATATTTTCAATGGAATGCTATGCTAGCATCACTGTGTTCCAATATTAACCAAGGTGATAAATGCTAGTGTTAAAATATTTTCAAACAGAATATGTAACACCCACTGTGTGGTAAGTTCTCAAAAAGAGATACAATGCTAACATCACTGTGATGCTTATTTCAAAAGGGATGATATGCTTTCATTACTGTGTGGCATTATTGCCAAAGAGATACAATGCTAGCATCACTGTGTGTGGCAATAAGCTAGCATGTGTGGCAATATTTCCAAATGATGATATGCTAGCAGCACTGTGTGGCAATATGCTAAAGCGACACAATGATAACATCACTGTGTGGCAATATTTCCAAAGAATGATATGCTCGCTCGCTGTGTGGCAATGTTGCCAAAGAGATACAATGCTAGCGTTGCAATATTTTCAAGAGATAAATGCTAGCACCACCGTGTCTCCAAAAAAGATATAACGCTACATCACTGTGTGGCAATGTTTTCAAAGGGATGCAATCTAAACATTGATGTTACAGCTGACGTTTAGGCAACTAAAAAAAGTTTTACGGGTCCAACCGACCCTGATTTTTCAGTTTTGCAGATTTTTTTTAGTTTTCCAAAAATCGTGTAAACTCAGCCTGTTTTAGCCCAAGTTTATAAATTTTGGTTAATTTTTTTTTAAAATTTGATTGTAAAAAAATTGATTTTTTTTCTCCTGATTTTTCAGATTTTGGGGCTATTTTAGGCCAATTTTTACCTCCAGAAAAGAAAAAAAAATTCGCCCGACCGACCGACCCTACTTGAAAGGTCCGCTCGCCCGTAAAACAGGTATTTTTGGCGCCTTAGCAGCAATTACCAAATCTATGCAGTAATGAATGTTGCTTCATTATACATTGGAAGAAGGGCGTCTATAATGTATTTTGTTTACGCAAAAATCAAGACTAAAGGTTTTACCTAAAACATGTGATGAGATTGGGAGGCTTTATTTCGAATAAGTGTCAAGTTTATCAACGGAAAGATTTGGCAATACTTGAACACTATTACAGTAACTTCTTTCCACAGAAAATGTAATAATTAAAAATACTTCGAAGATACCCAGTATACCTAAAGATAGAAAAATGGGGGAAGGCCTAAGTGCTCCACTAGGTGCACTAGATGATAAGATATCTTGTATCTTGTATCAAATATACGAATATATCTTTCATCTTATCTTATATAGAATACAGTATGCCATTTAGCCTATTATTCCAATTAATTGAAAGGTAAAATGGTTGGCATGTTGTCTAGGGGAAAATCTATTACCAAATATAAGACCGGTGTGAAAGTAATTATAATCCAGCGGGAGCCACAGTCCGGGCTCCATACACGACAACGGAACAAAGCATGAAACTAATGTTGCGAAAAGAGTCAACTGAATCGAGTGCCCTATTCTTTACCGTTGCATGTAGTCGGGCTGTGAGTACGGCGGAATATAATTACTTCTACTGTTCTACACCGGCATAGTTGCTTCTTTTACTAGTTGTCATTTACAAAAATCTTACCCTTAGCTGTTCGTTTATATACGGCTTATCTGTAAGAGGATTCAGTAGTTTCAAGTCACTATATCTGTCTGGAAATTGATCTGAAGGGAAAGTTGCATCACCACATAGAAGGGCTTCTAACAGAACCTCAAAAATAAACATGTACTGTTCCTGTGTAGAAATAGAATGCAAACCGAAAACATTAACGGATCTTCTTAAAATATTGTACATTTGTGCAATTGTGTCATGTTGAATTGAAAAGGATGTTTATTTCTTTTAAGGTCATATAAGATGTTTTTTTCATCCAAGGGTCATGCAAAGTATCCGCAACCACACCGTGGAAAAAGATGTATAATTTTAAGATTGTAAACGCTTCTGTTTCGCAACCAATTCTACAGACAACCCCAAAATAAACCTAATTATATGTAATTTTCTGTGCTTCCGTTATCTATAGGTCATTGTGTTGTTGGATACAGACATTAATCAAAATGTCGTTCTAGTTCATTACGAAAACATTGTTGCCTTATTCGTTTTGGTTATTTGTTAATTTAGAGGTTGGCTATGTGTACATGAACAAATCTGGCTTTATTTAAACTCTCTGAATGTTCCCTTCAAATAACAGCATGAAGGTGTTTGGAATAAATAACCACTTGGAAAACATTTCATGCTGTAAAATAAAACAATGTAATACTTATATTTTGACACAAGCAGAAACTGGGGATTATTTCTGATAATAAGAGGTGAATGTTTACCTGTGTCTGCACCATTTTGATTCTTCGTTGTCTCATTCTGTACACATAATCAAGCACATTGATCTTTCTGTCTTGTATGGCCATGTCTAACATTGCATCTATAGCTAGGAAAGTACCTGTCCTCCCTACACCCGCGCTGTAAAATAAAAAAAGACATTTGATGAAAGATCGTATCAAAGTATCTATTTCAGTTGTATTAAAATGTTACATCTTTCGGCTTGTAATTAATTCATACTATCGATGTTGTCAATGTTTGAGGTAAAATGTAAAGCTTCAATGATGTGTGATATCTGAATAGGACAAAGCAAAATGTTTTTATTTCAATGTGGTAAAATAACACCACCGTCACTTAAGTTAATACAAGGAAATTGACAAAACAGTACAGTACTTGAGGGAGTTTTAGTTCATTGAAAACAAATCCAACGGTATCAAAATATAAACATCGAGAACAATTGTGTTTTTACTACTTTTCATTGCAGTCTTAAAAAAACCATGTGAACTCGTGCAAGCAGTGTTTTTAGACTTGGATTGGCAGATAGCATTGAGAGTTAAGACATACCTGCAATGGACAACTGTTGGGCCTTCTTGCATTCCTTCCAAATGGTACTCCTTTGTATTTTGTACAAATAGTAGTAAAGGAGTGGGTGACTCTGGTAGACCCATATCAGGCCATGCTGTGAAATGGAATTGCTTAACCTGCCGTTGCTCGCCGATGTAATCCTGGATTCAATTTCAAATATTAAATTTGATTTCAGTGTCATAGTTACATAAGAGCAGGTTTGACAAGGACATGTTCATAGCCAGATTCTTAATTGTGGTGTACTGGCCTATTGGGTGCACTAGAGGGTATGGCTGAGTATGACTTTTTTTTACTCTGTGGCTACTCTATGAGTACTTCAAAGGTACTTCTATGAAGAATATGGCTGTGTAGTAATAGCATGAATATTAATAGAAATATCTAATCAAAATGGTGGTAAAATGGAGAAACATGCTAAATTTTGAATATTTTAAAGAATCCTTAGAGAAAAATGCATAAGGGAAAACACAAGCAACTAGAAGCATTACATACATACAATATTCACACTTTTTTAACGTAAGTTGACCTTTAGCGAATTCATCATAGAATTTAGCGACATGACGGAGATCACAAATCGACCTTTAGCTAAGCTACCCGATTTCTTTTGCTGATTGAATGATTGATAATTAGAATGACAAAATGTCAAATAATCAACACTTACATCTTCCATATTAAATGTTCTTTCGGTATAATAGTCGTTGACTTTTTCGTCTATCATATTAACAAGAAGCTCTCCATATCTTTGGACATCGTTGGGCCAGTATTTCTCGCATTTTTTCTATTAAGATACAAAGTATTCATCATATTAAATAAATAATTATGTGTGTACAGGATAATAGATATTTAAAATCGTGAAGGTTAAATAATGATTTCATTTTCACACATGAGAATGCAATTACGTACAAATATGAATTACGTACCTTTCCATTCTCTACAATATTTGTCAGCATAATTACTTTTGGTACTCGCTGCTGCCATAACATTCGCCAAAAATCAACTGTAGACGCTTGATTAGGACCTAAACATGTAAAACAAAGGTATAGGAAATAATATGGCATGGTGTTTCCGAAAGAAATGTAATTTGGTATCTCATTATTCAACAATTTATCTCGTACATGATAATAGCATGCGTTTGCGACTAATTCAAGTCAAGAAATGCGCTCATGCAGGAACATAACTCTCATCCCTTATGTGGTCAAAGAGTCAAACTAAGCAATTTGACATCTTTAGTTAAAATAATGCATGCAAAACGGAAGGAAAAGAAAAATGCAAAATTGACATCTACCATCTATCGAAGAAAAACGTTCAGGGAAAAATAAAAAGAGAAATAAAAGTTCCCCGATATCCCAGAATATCAGTGCTGAACTTTTAAATAACACGGAGTTATATTTTGGTCATCTTTAGTTCATGGATGACCTTCACAATATGTATTTTTCTCTCAAAAATTCTATGTCAACATGTATGTTACATTTTATAGGAGAAAATATAGTCGGTATTGGATATTATGATTTTAAATGGGTATTTTCATAATAAAGTTACGTGTATGTTTTTCAAGCAATGTCCATGATATTATGGATGAAAATGAATGCACCATGAATATTGACATTATCTCATCTCAAAGGCGAATGGAAAAAAAAAATTCTTGCATGAAGGCTGACATAGACAATAGAGAATATGACAGGGTATTCAAACAACAAAAAACTACATAGAAGAAAAGAGAAAAGGGGTGAAACGCTAGTTGCATATTATATTTATCCATATTTTTTAACTACAGGTATAAAGTTGCGGATCTGACTTTTAAAAGTTACTTGTTTGGTTCATGTGACTCATGAGAAAGCTTGTTACTGACACTGAAACTTTGTCATTTTCAATGGCTGGATGATGATGGATAATGAGTGGACGAAATTGAAATCACAAGTTCAAGGCTATGGGTACTTTCTCTGGGATATGAAGGGCTGAAAAACTTGATTGAAAAAAAGCTCAATGTTTTGGATTTATCATAAAAGGAATAATTATTCAAAAGCATTATGAATACTCAGGAAAACATACCGTGAATGCAATAGACTGTTGGTGCTGTTGTAACCCCTAGAAAAGTGAGAAGCTGTATTTAAAATCTTAAAAGTTACAAAATATCAAACATTTAATCAATTTGTTTATAAAACACACAATATCACTCCCATGGGGGTCCGGGTTAAATTGTTTTAAAAGGAAAATACGTTGATGTTTGTTTGTAGTTCGTTTTTAAAACCTATCAATATTGAATATCCACCTTATTTTTATATACTTATATCACAATAGGTTAATGAGTTTTAAAGTATTGTTAAACCAAACAAGCCATGATTATGAGTTAATTTGCTGCTTAGAAAAGTGATTGCCACGCATCTTTAAAAGCTTTGTAGTCGCTTTAGGGGCCAAAATACAGTTTGATTAAAAAACAATGTTTAACCAAGGCAGACTTACGTCGACATAATTAGCATTGATGTAATCAGAATAAAAACATCATCATATGGCTCTAAAACGCCACACGCGAATGATCATCTGTGGAGGAAATAATAATTGGACATATAATTAAAATTTGGTCATTTGTGAAATATTTTAAACCGGGAATGTCCTCTTAAAAGTTCCAAATATTTCTGTAATTATTGTCTTCTTAAGAGTCACAATTTTACTTGCAGTTGAAACTGAAATGTTGCATTTTTAAATAACGATTGTTTTTCAAACAAATGCGCTAACACTACAAAGCTTATGATGTTAGATATATGTTATGTGGGTTATCTCAGGTTATCTTTGCAAGATTCCACAGGATACGTCTGACCAGCTGGGCCCATACCTGTAGACATAACACAATTCGACATCGTGGTTATTTATTAACGAATACTTATTGTAAACGCTTGAGCCGTTCTTTACTTCACAGTAAACGTGTAAGCCCAAAGATTCTTCCCATAAATTTATACTGCCAAACGAGGGCCGAAGCGCTCAAGTGCACTTGGCCTTCAAATGTGCATTTCACATGTTTGAAGATTCACACACGTACACAAAGCACTTGCCCCTTGTTATTTTCAAACTTAGGTCAAATGAAAAACTCAATAAACACTTTAGGAGGCCAGGATCGACATGGTACAACATTAATTTAATGACCACATTGTAGGGATAAGAAGTGTATAATAAATAGGGTCAACCAGAACGTACCTTTGAGAGCAATCAACGTTGCGACCGCAACCCGCGATCTTCAGCTGGGTAATACTAGTAAAGCTGGACCAAGTTATTCCGGTCACTTATAACCGGAAGGTGGCGTGGTTCATCTGGCGAGGAATGTCCTTGATGATTTTGTCCCAGCCGGTGTGAAAGTTTGACCCTGACCCCCCACTGCGGTTCAGGGATGGTTGTTTATTCCGCTCTGACCCAGATGCATCTTTTACACCGCGTGCAAACAGCCGTGTTTCTTGTCCCAAGATCATGACGTCTTCAGTATCAAAACTGTGACCGCTTGTATTCAGATGAGAATAGACAGCCGATTCATTGGCCCCTAAGTTGCTTGCCTACGTGTTGAGACATCCGGTTCTGGAGAGGATCGGAAGTTTCACCAATAATTTATCTTCACAAAGGTCATGATCTTTTAGCACATTGACCCATAAACCACTCCGTTAAACCGTCCTTGTGGTTGTTTGTCCTTCGGTATGAGACAAGAGCGGGATGACGAAGAGTGTGGTAGGTTTGAAATGTGGTGATTCCCTTGAGTGCGGTATATGCGTTTGAGATTTTCTGAAAGTTACCCAGTGGTATGGGATGGGACACACTCACACGGTTGCTAGATTCTAATGGTTAAGACTGACAGCTTTTGTTTGTTTAGGTTTGTCATTCCCGCTCAGTGCCTTATTGATCGCCCAGTCCTGATATCCGCAATTGTCAGTCGCTTTCCTTTGGTGAGCTCGTTCCGCGATCTTGTCCCGATTCTAGAGTTGTTATAGTCTCGGCTCTATGGAACAGTGTTTGTTACAACACCTAACTCTGGATCAATGGGGATTGACCCAAATTGCAAGTATGGTCCGTGTGTGTAGTCTTTCGTATACCGAAACAGTAAGGGTTCGATCTTCCTGCAAGTCCCCAAAACAGTCTAGAAAGGCAAGTTTGTTGGTGTACGGCCCTCCTGGGCTTAACTTGATATGCTGATAACACTTGGTTGAGATGATGCGATAAAAACAACTTCGAGTCTTCGGTTTAAATTACAAGCAATGTGTAATCAACATATCGAAATCCATTGGGTTGGTTTGGAGTGCCCGGGGTACGTAGACAAAGCAATGCGTTCAAATCTCTCCATATATAAGTTGGAAATCAATGGGCGAGACTGGTGAACCCCATCGGACATCCATGGCGTTGCCTGATAAAACCACTCCTAAGAGAAATATGTTGGTCAAGACACAGGTCAGAGATCACACAGCTGTTCCGGGGATAAAGCCGTACGCTCCTGTAGACTGATGTCATTAAGTGCACTTCACGGGACGGCATTACAATGCTCTCTACTTGGTGGAATATAGTAAAAGTGCAGTGCAGTTGCTCAGTTTGCAGTAAACATCGAAAGATTTGTAATAGGGATCGTGGTTTTTGTTTTTTCCGGCGGCTGTAACTTGAGTCCATGCAATTTTCTGCAAAATCCATGAGTTCAAGATATGATGTTCTGAAAGACCGAATAAGGCGTTTCTAGGACTTAGCAAGTATTTAGCTCTATATGGTAGGTCAACTGAGCCGTTGCTGCTTACGATTGGCCTCGTCGTAGCGGGGATGGCATCCTTATGCCCTGGGGAGGCCATAAAAATAGGAATACATTCTGAAGTTGGATAGAGAAGATCCTTTAACTTCCAATCATTAACACCCTAATCAAGAGTTGGTTTCAGTTTCGCTGTGATCTTCCGTTTAATCCCCCCCCCCCCCGTGGGATTATAAGGACATTCCTCGCCAGATGACACCCACTCCGTTATAGTGACCGGAAGTAACCTTGTCAGCTTTTCTACATACCCAGCTGAAGATCGCAGGTTGCGGTTGCAACGTTGGTTGCTCTCAAAGGTAGTCTGGTTGACCCGATATTTATACACCTTTTGAACTATAGCCCAGATGAGATGAGAGGGTTCCAGTGGTATTGTGAAGGGATAATTATGAAGTACGAAATATCTGTTTGTGTGCGTCTATATAAAAATGCTTGTAATGAGGGAAGGATTTCAACCGTGGTTTTGGTTTTTACTTGCTGAATTAAACGTGCTATGGCGGTGAGTGTATGGATACTCGGGTTCATCAGACTGGAACGCACCTTCAGAATCCCTTGTTAAATCCTTTGTCCCCATTGCTTTCTCGTTTGATATTATTAGGTAGAGTTGGGAGCTGATGGGTGTTGGAGGTCGCCAACCTTTATTTTGGGTGTAGGCTCTAGTTGGCAAAACTCTTGGTTGTCCGTATGGCTTCCAGGAGATATCTTAATCGGGCTCACCTCTTCAATGCCATTTGTCTTTGGTTTTTCCATGTCTAGAAACATTGTGGCTGCCATAAACGGTTGTTTAATCAAAGTAGCATCTTTACTTAACAAACCATAATGGTAGGTCAAAAAACCATAACCGGCTGTGACACATGTGGGCATGCTTTGGCATCCATTACATGCAGTAGCAACATTACCGAGTGATGGTAAACCAACTAATGGAAAACAATAACAAATATTCAAGACGATTTTATCATCTATTTCGGTGATCAATTAATATTTTTCGTAAAATACACAGAGTTTGAAAATATAAATGAGCAAGGGTAAAAAAACCCATCTTGCTCTCTTAATCATTGTTTTTCCAATCCTAATAATTTGGGATCAAATTAAAACCAATTTTTGATCAAAATAATCCATTTTTGACAAACTAAAACAAACCAAATAAACAAAATTATTTTAAGAGAGGTATTCAATACTGAAATTGTTTTAATTAATGCAAAACAATATCACTTAACATTAAACGTAGAGCAAATGCGTAATCATTCGCAACGGTTTCCATATTGTTCGATGCGTTCTACTTCATTTATGTGGTGTTTGGTCATTGTTTGTATATTGGAAAACAGTAGCTAATTAACTGCTGCCTCAAATTTGCATTGTTTTTAAGGTGCCGTGTTCCTTTAAAAAAGTCTCGATATACATTATTATTATTGAGTGCATGGTTGCAACAGACCAAACAACTAGTACCATGACAGTCAATAACAGTACCAGTCATTGGATTTCTGTTTTTTTTTTTTTTGGCATCGTTTTCGAGTCATCCACCCTGAATGCATGCTAAGAGACTTTTGCAACCTGAACCCCGGTTTCTAACAGTTTACTTCAATTAATTCTTTATCAAACAAGCGCATGCATACCCATATTGGACATACCAACTTCTTCGGTAATTTCTCACTCCGTGAAACTCTTCTACGAATAACAAAACAACAACACAACAACAAGACATTATTGCATTTTTAAACACGTAATTTCATACGAAATCAGCATTTTCGATTTTTTATTTTACTTTTACCGACCTTTACTTTAAAACAAAATATTCTATGATTACAATCAGGGGCGTAACAGAGGTCACTTGACAGAAAGGGACAAATTCCCAGCTTTGAGGCAGATTTTCCCCCGCCCTTCCCCGTCCTTTACGCTACTGATTACAATACTAACAAAAGAGGTGGGCAATATGAAAGTGTTCTTTTTTCAAAAATTTAATAAAACAAGTGGATTCTATGGAAAATTTGGCTGCTGAAACGAATCTGAGGTTAAATTATGGATTAATGGGACTTGGAGTTTTATTTAGCCATTTGCTAATACCTACCACAAACATGCCAATGACAACAAAATTACTAGCCATAGGAAAATTAATATTGCTTCCCTTGGTAACATGATTGTCAGAGGCGAAATACTCAACCATTTTCAACCAAGTCTTACTTAGAGGGGGAAGCCTCAACCACTTTCACTTAACTAATAGTGCCACATGTTACTCTCCGTTCTCCTCTTTATCCTTCTCCGGACTTTTCCGGACACAATATTCGCATAATTATTTTCATCATTAGTCCTCATAAAATATTGTTACAATATTTTTTTCTTCAAAATTTGCTGCATCAAGAAAGGATGATCTAAACTACGTCTACATGCAGTAAACAGACTGGAAGAACAGTATCATTTACCTTTTACGTATCACCGCTAGTACAATGAATGTAACAACCAGAGCAAACACAGTAGCTGCAACAATTCCAATGATGTTGTACGGTATTTCTTGAGACGTGGGAGGTTTAACCTTAGTGGTTATAGCTGTAAATTTAAATTGTGTGTATTGCACGAATAGATTATGAGGTTTTAATTATAAAGTGCATATAATTACTAATTATACAAAGGTATAATTGAAATTATCCTAAATGAGTCCGAAGGTAGACAAGTCTGTATTTACTTCGCATTACAAGCCCCTCATATATAAGCTTCCTTCCTTGAAAGCCTCCAAAAGAAGTATTCTCCATACACAAGAACTCCACCTCCTAAAAAGAACTGATTTCTCTAGGTTTATCATAAACCCAGAATCGCCAGCAATCTTCAGATATAAATAGATGCAGCAAATCTGGCTTGATGGCGCCATAATCAACAGATCAAACAAATATGTAACTACTCGAACCATATCATAACTAGAAACACATGTACTAATATCTGAATATATTGAGGCGAATAGCTATCGAGACCTTGATAAGAATCTTACCGATATGAATCTTTTCCCGACACAGAGGGAATATAACCAGGAGCAAACAAAGGAGCTTTTGATAATTCTTCTTTCCCGATCATCTCCCAAAAGCATACTTCGAAATCTTGTGCGATTTACAGCATATGTCCTTATGTAGAATGGATTTAAAATATTTCTTCCGCTTACATCTAATAGCCTAAGAAGCGTAATAGGGAAGAAGCTTCTTCCAACAATGTGGTTGCTTCACACAGATGATTTATATTGACTTTAAAATCTTAACACGTATTCACCTATTCCATTGCACAAAATATGGCACAAAAGCAGCAGAAAAATGATGACTGAACCCTCTGTACTTAAATATCTAAACACATTTAAAGAATGGACGGATCTCAAAACACGTCCTCTTTTGAGGGGCTTCTACGACGTAAGACGGTGCATTGTGGTCGGATAGTCGGGATATGGAGTTGGACTAGTCCGTTTTTCTTTTGGGGGATTTCAAAGAAGGAAGCTTGTAATACGAAGTAAGTAAAGTCTTGTCTACCGTATGACGAATGTAAGATAATTAAAAGGACCTTGTCTGGCTTGCGTACAAGATCGGGACTTTCTGAAGTCAATGAAGATCTTGCCTTAACTTTTGAAAAGTCAGTTAAATTCATATAAGTTTAACTATGTGATTTTGTAAATATATCTATCGCTCAACTCATGGTATGGCTACCCTTTGCACTTGTTACGTGAATTCCCCCCCTTGGAAGAATTAACATTAACTTGAATTACAAAATCATTTGCTTTAGCACGACCACTCTTTGTCCAATTTAGTGTATTTATGTTCTTTAATTCCCTGATATCGATTAGCGCTTACTTACGGGTTACTTTGACAGGGTCACTACAGCTTGATTCCATATCCTGGAAAAGAGTTGTTACAATAAAAAGGTCAGCCATTGCACGTTAATCTTGAGCAATAAAACCTGCATTAGCGGTGACATGTCAGAACTTTCTTGAGCATTGTTTTGAGGGAAGTCAAAATCATACATAAAAGTGGGAATTTATTATTTTTTTTTTCCTGGGTGGGCAAGTGGGGGAACGGTTTGTCTCTATGGGAATTTATTGTCCCCCATAACCATCCCTTCTTGGCGCTGCCACTGTGTATAAGAATTCCAAATAGCAGACATCTAATTCGCAGCAGTTGTAGTGAACAAATTTGGAACTTCATACGCAGCCTGTTTAAATTTATATAGATTAGGCAATCTTATTAGCTCTTATTTGATTAGGAATCCGTTGTTACTTGTCATTCAATTCGTACCCCTAACTTACTTTAGTTGTCCTGCTTACAGTGCACAAACTTATTGAGTACTGATAACCAGGGGCTAATGGAGCATTATAGTATCCGCCATAGGTTTTGTTGTCTCCAACAGTAAAGTTTCCTGGGAGATTGGCTCGAGTGAATTCTGCTGCAATGTAATCGTTAGAATTCTCTACAAAATTGCTCGCCGCCTTCGTTGAACGACGATACACGGGAACAGTTGGTCTTCGTTTCACAGACACGTGATAAGCACTGGAAAAAAAAGCGAAAGGAAACTGTCATTTGGTCCACAGTACCTTGACAACTCCACGTAAGGAACAGCAAAAGAGGCAACGAATGTCAACAAATTAAAGAAGGGAAACAATTTAAGATACAAATTAAGATAGAGTGATAAAAATAACAGAAGACAACTAACAAAATAAGTAATGCGAAAACTTAACACAGAAGTATCACAGCGCCTTACAGACAAAATAAATACAAAACACTATAGAAAGTACACCTTAAACTACAACTTAATATTATATCTTAAAACTACAAGAAATCAGGAACTATGAGAAAGGAAATGTGTTTTGAGATTGGTTTTGAACCTGGCTAAGTATGTGGTGTGGGGAATATCGAAGGGTGGTATATTCCATAGTTTTGCGGGCTCTGGCATAAAAGCCTGCATACCAAACATTGAAAGTGACAGCGAGTGTTTTCAATCCAATACGCTTGTTAACAGGAAGCTAATGAAGTTGACGGATAAGAAGAAAACATGATCGTACTCTTACCCATAAAAATGTGAATTGAGTAAAGTTAGGTTTACACAAGGAGTAAACACAAGTTAATATTCATAACGAGTAAACCTCTGAAACTATTGCAAATTACTTGATTAGAATATGCTTGTGATTGGAACGCAATGCGACGCCGCCTCGCGACACCGACATTGACCACATTGTGTCACATTTTTTTAACTCGATATGACTCATGGCACTGATATCATGCGACCAGAACTCGGCTATTTCGCCGTGTTGAAATTGGTTTATTTATTGAACATTCTTATTGAGTGGACGGGGTTTACTAAGTAAACACCCAATATCATTGGTTGTTGCCTATCTAATATGAGACAATATTAGAGAGGGCATCGTCCCGCAAGTGTTTACGCGCGCGTATATAAGATTACGAAGTGCACGCAGCTATTACGGGTTGGTTAATTTTGTCAGTGGGGGATTATTTTGCTTTTAACTAATATTATTGAAATAAAAAATAATATTTTTATTGATTAAAAGAATGAGAATAAAAGATCTGCGTCGTTGTGGAAGGAGCTCCTGGAACTATATTATCCAGGCCCCATATATGACAACGGAATAAACCCTGAAACTAATGTTGCGGGAAAAGTCGACTAAATCACTGTTGCAGACGGACTATGACTCCAGGGACTCTATCTCCTTCCACACCGGTATCCACTGCGATTAATATATTTGACTAGTCATTCAATATTACACGAAATTAGGGAAAACAACAAATCCTATTTTTCTCTTAATAAAAGCTAATAACCAAGGCAGGCAGTACATGTATCAACTGATCAGTATCGAAGAACAACAAATATACGTTCACGGTCACTAGAGATCTACGGTCCTTTTTGTCAACTAGGGCCCTCAAAACTATTTTGCTGTTGCACTCCTTACAATAATCTTCCAGAGGAGGAAGGTATACATTTCTACCCAGATTTATCCAACACCGTAAATTAAATCCCTGCTCACAACTTCCTACTACTACGAAGGGACTTCGACACCAAACTTGGTCAAACCAACAGCCTACTTACCTACAGCTCTGCAACCAATAGAAATGGTATGTACCTGATTGATTTAACTACGAACACAGGCTTAAAATTATTCTAGAAATAAAAGAGACTTTCATGGATCCAGGATTTGCAGCCACGCTCCTGCACGCGCCGTTGATCCAGTAGTCTATAGAGGTCTTTCACCTCACTCATGCATAACCTATAACAAAATGTGTTAGTTCCCGTAGTATTCCTCATTCAGATCATTTTAATACTCTACCTCAAAATACTTGTGCTATTTAAAGTGCGACCCATACTTTATGCATACATATCCAACATGCATATTGTTCTTTAGATTTAGAAAATCTCCAGAAATTTGGAATGGACTTTACCATTCCCGGCAAGATGGCCGCTAATCCGAAAGGTGGACTGAGCTTGAATGGTATGCATAGACGCTCCCCTTAACTCTTTGCATTTAGTATAAATCTAAACGGGCTGAATCGTGGAGCAAAGGTATATTGGGATATCTGAAAAATCTTTGAATCCAAAAATAAATCTTCAACGGTTTTAGAAACATTTTTTCAAAGTAAAAGAACTAACTTTTAACGAGATTTTTACATGGATTTAAATTTAAGTTCAAAGTGGGATTTGTTCATAACAGCCCTCTAGGACATAAAATAAATCCAAGGGATTAGAATTATTATTAATTACATATTTGCATTATAAAGGGATATATGCGGTACTTTACCTGAAATCTCCATCCACAGGTTGTAGTTGTAAATGTACCTCCAGATCGGATTTTGTTGGCATGTGCTGGGGTTTTGTCGGAGCTCTAGGTGCTTAAATTAGCGTTTTGAAGGAAAGATATAAACGATACATTATAAAGGGATATATGCGGTACTTTACCTGAAATCTCCATCCACAGGTTGTAGTTGTAAATGTACCTCCAGATCGGATTTTGTTGGCATGTGCTGGGGTTTTGTCGGAGCTCTAGGTGCTTAAATTAGCGTTTTGAAGGAAAGATATAAACGATACATTAATACACATACAGATAAAGAGAAATAATGTCGGTTCAATAACTGAAGTGATTAGCTGTGATTAGACGAGACGAAAAATTGTTTGTCCTCCACCGACCCCCCTGTTGAAAAACGAGGAAAAGGGTTTGACTCTACAAAAGAATGCCGACCCTGCTTTTAAAATTCCAGAAAATAGAAGTCTTCCTTTCTAAGTTTTTCACATTTTTAATTACCGTACACAAAACAGCATTTTTTAAAACACTTAACAATTATTTTAAATAAAAGTGAAATAATAAAAATCTTAATTTGTCCAAATTTACCTTCATTTAGACTTTTGTGTAGATTTTAGCTATAATATATTTTCAAAAATCCGACCAACCGTCCGACCCTTTCAGAAAATTATTGGTGGAGGACAAGCGAATCATTTTTGCTTGATCGATTTCATTACGTTTGAATGGATAAATAATAAAACGCTAATTAGACATCTGTGGAACGTGTCCATTTATATTTCTTTAGTCTAACCTTTTAATTTAAACCGAAAATATAATCATTCATTGTTTTTTGATAATTAAGCAATATCCTGGTTTCTTACCCGGAGGTTTAGTGAACTCTTGAATGATAGCACTTGGTCCACTACCCGCACTTGTTGATGCAGATATGCTGATTTCGTATTTCGTAGCGGGGTCAAGAAGGTCTAAAAACTTATACTGGCTGTTTACGACTAATGTTATTTCATCTCCAGGAATAAAGGAAGAATCAAAAGGTTTCTCTATCGCTTTGTATTTTATCTGCAAAATAATAAGTATAATACAAAATATATAAAATAAAAACTATTTCAAGACAAAAATTTATAACGGCGAACCTTTAGTGTGCATTTCGAGATCCTATCACCTTAATTTTTGTTTATACCGTGAGTCAAAAAAAATTGCATCTTGTTTTCTATAGTGTGCCGATATTTAAAACGAATTTGGGCAAAATTAAAGTAAATCCGACCATTTTCACGCGCTACGCGCGTATTTTGTCAAGTTCAGACTTAGTTGCAGCAAATCACCGGGACGACTTACGAATTTTGCCCCCTCAGGTGGAACGGCTTGGGAATTTTCCCCCTCTGGATCGACTGCTTCGGTACACCACTGCCTAAATGCCTCAATCAGCACCCACAATGTTAGGCACAAGTTCAAAGGCCTCTTGACTTTGCCTTTGACAGGAGAGACTCGAGACCAAAATTTACAGTGTGGATTGGTCTTAATTATTGGAAACGGTGGTCTTATTGACCCCTTCAGCTTGTTTTCACCTTGCAAACCGCTGTGTAAAAAGAAAACATCACTCTTGATGGAGAAAAATTGTCACATGATCCAACACCGAAGTACCTAATTGGCGTCACAATGGGCAACAGCCTTACTTTCCATCAACACACCAAAGCAGTCGTTGCCAAGATTAAGTCTCGTTTTAACCTCATCAGAAGGCTCACTGGGACAACTTGGGTGCATCCTTTGACACTATGAAACACATCAACCGTTGCTTTGGCTTGCTCAACTGCTGAAAACGCTGCACCAGTACAGCGTACCTTTACACAAGATTGTTGCAATGAGACTTAATTGTTAGTAGTTGGCTTTTGGCGAGTCCTGTAGAATATATATCTTGGAATTCTGTTCTGTCTACCTTAGGAGGAACTTCCAGACGATCAATCTCGCCAAGAAGTGTGACAAACCCGGTAGCCTAACCCCCTACCAACACCCCAAATCTAAAGGAAACTTTGCTAGCCAATCCATTACACTACACCTGCAGCATCCCAATCGATCATCCTGGATCAATGATAGATGGGCTAGATGGGCTGAGCAATGGTCCTCCTCTTTGAACTTTGCCGTTTGCAGTTTGCCGACAGGCCATATAGTTAGCCCAAAAGTGGAACCTTGATAGGAAGCATGGGGCAATCTCAAGACTCAGAACTGGCGTCTTTCGTACAAGCACTCGGTGTGGAACTCTGCACCAAACTGAGACCGCGGAGAGCCACAAACCATTAGCCACATCATGACTGTGAGGCCTACAAGTCCTTAAGAGGAATTCAAGGCCCGATCAACCTGGACGATGAAACTATCAGCTGGTTAAAGATGGATCTTCCACTGTGATTTTGGACTTACACGCATGGACGAAACACAACAAGTGCATGTTAAAACATTCCATTAATATTGCTACACAAGAACACAAGATTTCAAAAGTTTTATAACTCACACTGTAATTCAGTAGATATCCTCAAGAAAAGATTAATATAAGATAAAGAGATAATATAACACATAAGAGTTCTCTGTAGATTTATGCGTTTTTCAATGATAAATTTGAACGTGATATGTATTGGAATATTTCAGTAAAACCTGCGATTAAAATGTTCAGGGGTCAATGAACTTTAGTACCATAATACATTTTAAATAGACACAGTTTTAAAACATTTAAACACATAACACAGCTAACAGCTTGAAGCTCAAATTGTAGGGGAACATGTGCTTTGACTGATTAATTGTAAATGCCCTCACATGCTAAATTTTGGGGCAATCGTCTTATTCGTAAAATTAAGAAATCCTTCCAATAAACATTGTTAAACATATTTCTGTGATTCCAAATAAATAAGAATAGACAACTAGACAATTTGGCGACCATCTTGAATATTTCTGCTGGAGCTTCCTGGATTTTTTGTTTCTTGATATGGGGTCAGTACACATATTGTAATGAAACTGAAGAAAGAAGAGTGTGTAATCTAAATCTACAGACCTCAACAGCCCACTAATATTACTGTAAGCCAATGATTTTGAGTCATTCCATTTATTTTGTTCTGATCCAAAGGGGTCCAATTAAGGGATAGATTTGCCATGAAAACTACTAACATTATATTGCAAAATTTTTCCATTGGGTTCTTCTGGTTGTTTCCAGCTCACTCGAAGTCGCTTTTGTGAACGTTCGTTTACTTCTAAGTCAACGGGTTCACTGGGTGCTATGAAAGATACAAACGAAGAAAATAGGATTAATTTCAATAATAATAATCATCATCGTCACGCTAATATGGCGAAACATTACATGTGCACGAGTCAATAATGAGTTGTTCATTAGCAAAATCGTTAGCAAAACAAGAAACGGATTATACATGGCAATTGAAAGATTGAAACCATTCTACAATAACTTACTTCCTTCGTCTGTTCTTGCTATAATGTAAGGTCGCGTCCAAGCACCATAACCAACTCTTGTCCTGGCCTGAACCTTCAAATATTGAACAATTAACACCAGATTTTTAGTATTTAAACATTTGATAATTGAACACATATTTGGCAGTAAGATGTTCAATTTAACCAAAGTCAAAAATAATTCGGCACTTTACTCAGAAAATGTAAGTAAATTGTGGTCGACCGGTTGCCTTAATTTAATTGAGTTACAACAACTTAATAGAATTAAGTTACACTGTCAGAAAGAGTGACTTGGGACTGTATTTGAAGATTTGTCTGCAATGTAACTCTATTTCATCGAGTTATCGCAAATTAGAGATATATAACGAAATTTCAGTTAACACTAAACGGTAAAAGAAATTCATCATATCAATTTACACATACTGACCAAAAGTAATGCAACATGCAGAAAAATAATTTATATTCAAAAAATGATTTAAAATTATACAAGGAGTTCTTGACTGCACATTACGTAATTATCGTCAAAGTTATGATTTCAACAGATGAGATGCTGTTTCCCCAGAATCAAATAGTGCGAAAAACTTTTGAATTGGTTGTCATGTTCCCTAAAATGACGGGTTAAAGGAGCTGTCAAATGATAACTTGCCCGATTTTGCTCCATAATGAATACAGGCACACGAACGTCAAAAATGGCTGCAAAATATATAGTCACTAAATGAATCATACGGGTTTGTCAGGGTCTACTCTAAATGTTAGGGCGAAAGTCGGAGTGGTTGTTTGGGAGCACGTCCATCATCGTTGCACTCAGGAAATTTAATGCCAAGAAAGATGTCACGTGATGACTCGAAAACAACTTTAAAATCGCACCGTTGACATTGTGCTGTCTGCCATGTAGTGTGAAATAATTAGACATGATTTACATGAACCACGTGATTTATTATTCGAATTGCTCTTCAGATGTCGCTGAATTTCCCGAATTGTTCGAAGACCACTTTCTTCCATTGACTTTATCTATTTCCGGCCCACAACTGCTTCGGTTTTCTCCCGTAAAGATTTAAGTAAACTCTAACTCATTAAGCGAATATTTCGAAGCCACTTCCTTTGTTTCTATGTTTGTATTCCTTCTGGAGTGCAATTGGCAAATTACCGTTCGCAGTTCCTTTAATCCATATTTAAGGAACGTGAGAATCAAATCAAACGTTTTTTACCTCTTGATTCTGAAAAATAACATCTGTATGAAAAACAAAACTTTGGCATTCAATATGTAATGTGTGGTCAAGAATCCATGGTATAATTTTAAATCAATTTGTGATTATGAATTTCGTTTTCTGCATGTTGCAATACTTTTGGCCAGTGTATGTACATGTCTAATACAAAGCCATCATTCTGTGATGGCAATTAATGCACACTTGTTTTGTATACATGTGTATAGTAATTACCTGTATAGAATACCTGGAGTATGGGCGGAGATCTGTGATGTTATATCGTATGGGGAAGGGTCCTACAGCTGTAATAGGTACGCTAATATTATCTTGACCATTGTCATCAGTTGGCCAATAGGCAAGCTTGTATCCGATGATGATACCATGTGTTGGGTCCGGCATTTTCCATTGTAGCTTCAAAGAGGTCTTCGTTTTGGCAAGGACATCCAATTCTCGTGGCATTGGTGGTACTGCAATGAACAAATTAAAGAAAAGCTTAATGCTTAAAAAATAAAACATCTTTCGTTTTCAAACGGTTTGCAACAAATGGCTTTTTTAAACTAAAAATATGGTTTTCAATTTGTACGTTTTCTTTCGTTTTCAAACGGTTTGCAAGAAATGGCTTTTTTAAACTAAAAATATGGTTTTCAATTTGTACGTTGACGTAATTTTGTAGGTTATTATACATTCAAGTTTTTATTTTTGAAAAAAATGGGAATAAGTGTGTTCAATAATAGCATGGTACCACAAATGGACACAGTTGCAACATTATTATATTACATGTACATGTTGCATGTTGACGTTATGCAAAATCGTCACAATGGTCTTAGTTATTAGCATATATTTCCGATTTGAAAGAGATCAATCAGTCTTCTTGTAGAAGCGTACATTTGGTGTACATGGAAGGTACCGCTCTACTTCAAGTATTATTATACGGTAGAGAGGACTGATATCAATTCGATAACAGTGTTATTTCTTGCAATTTCATGCACGAATATGGCAAGTATGAATACCATTCAACGTCAACCCTTGTCTACCACCAGCCTGCAGCAAATTAAGAGTCAAAACACCGTTTACGATATTGATCATATTTTTGGTCTTGTCTTGAAATTTTTTTAACTAAAAACTTACCTCCTTCTGTTGTATTTCCTTTCACGACACTGCTGTATGGTCCAAATCCTGCCTTTGTCCTGGCCCTAACCCTGAATTCATATTTAGTATAGGGAATCAGACCATCAATTGTTACTTCTTTATCAGAAGTATCATCGTGTATGGTGCTCCTATTGGAATCGTCCGTCAAGGTATAGCTGTAACCAACAATCTGTCCGTTTCTGGTTTCACAAGGTGGATCATCCCAACTGAATACTAATTCATATTGCATTGCACGACGCAGTGTTAAGTTAACAGGTGGTGCGTTAGGAACTGAAAAAGTGGAATATAAATAAAAGGATGATGTCTGAGAGAGAATAATATCAAAATAATTATGATTTGTCTTCCTGAAATGTACACCCGTACCATTTCGATGACAGGGTTGAGGTGAGGCGCCGCGTCAACGCCGAATGTCACACTTGCACAAAGTAGGGTGTCTGAGTGGGATATTGTCCCGTCAAGAGTTGAAATTGATGGAAGATGCATCACAAATGGCGCGATTGGTGCACACTCTTTGTCAAAATTTGATAATTTTCTTGCAAGACGCATGGGGAGCACATCTGCCTCAAAAGTTCGACATTTTTGGATTCGGCACAAATGGTGCGATTTTTGGCATTTTTGTCAATAAAATCACAACAGTGATAAGATAAATCATACATTCATTAATTCCACTCTGAAAAACTATGTTCGTATATAAATTAAACAATTCATTACCGTTTTCTGATGTTGATGCAACATACGCTCGGAGGCTTCCCATGCCAGCTTCTGTGGCCGCTGATATAGTGACATTATAAAGACTAGCAGGAAATAAACCCATCTGCAGAAAATTGTTTTCAGTTCCTGCGATGACAATTCGATCTTCTTGTGATTCGTTGACAGAAGAACCACTAGAACGAACGTGATAACAAAGCAAGGATGTGCATACGATGGTAAGTCAGGGGTTGTAGCCACAAAGTGTAATTAAAACACAAAGCGGATTTGTTTTAGATTTAACCAAGGCATTTGATACCATTAACTACAAAGTTGAGATTTTGGATTGTATAGGAATGGTGTAGTAAAGTAACTTTTGGAACCGAACTTATTTATACTTATGTTACCAGTATCTATTATATGTTATGATTGAAAATGTACTCCATTTTAGTCGACTAATATTAATTTTACACAGTATTCTATGGGGCTAACGAAATAATATTTTCAGCTCCCATATCAAAACGGATTGAAATACTGCTATAAAACTTTATGGACCCATTTTGAAGCTTTTTGAAATATTATAAGTATTTAACTTTTATTGAATAATCGGGTAGGTTTGAGAATATTAAATTCAACCAAACAATTTCAAAATCATATATATAGATCCCAACATATGTGAGTGTGATGGTTTCCCTGTTATATAATGTTACAATATGTACTCAAAAGTTTGAAAATCATATTTTTCAAAATATCAGTTAACTCATAGTTAACTCTGAGCGTGCATTTTAATGTTTAGCATAGTATTGCATCATAATATTCCAATAAACACTGTATTGCAATTGTCGTTCATTTAGGGACACAATATTACTAATTTCTTTTACAGTAGAACAGATCTACACGTTAGATTAGGCTGTGGATCTCACGTGCCGTGGATCATAAAAAGCCCCTTTAATTTATTTGGACTCACCTGTAGCCGTCTGATTAGGCTAGTTGTTATAGTGTAGTTGTGAATCAAACAGATTTGATCGGTAGGCATTGTCCATGTGATATTTAAAAGCGTTGGTTCGTCTGCAACACTTTCAGCTCTCAGCATTTCCACGCGGTTCGGTGCTAAAAAAGAGGTTTAATATGCTCTCATTCCGTGATATTTAATTGCATTTTGTGCACAATATATATTTTCCTATAAAAATTGTTACAATACCGTTAAAAATATGTAAAGTTTAAATTAAAAGAAAAGTGCTTACTCTCTAAATGCAAAGGAGTGAGAGTGGGTTTCCACTCTCCAAAAGAGTGAAAAGTTTAAAATTAAATCTAAAAATATTGATCGCTTTAAAGCATTCCTTACTGAGTGACTTCACTCTTTTGGAGTGTTTTTTTCATTCATTTCAAATGATTTTCATCATTTTGGAAAGTGAATCTTTGATTAGAGACCAGTGGCGGCACCAGCATCATAACAAAATGTAAAACCTACCTTAGGGACTAATATCATTCTGTGTCCTCGTAATCGTTTTCGGTGGTTGTTTTAATAGGCATGCATAATTATGTGACTTTTTACTTTATTTTTTACTGCATATTGATGGTGTAAAATTTGAGTATAACACTAAATTTTAGAGTAATTTCTGATTTTATTATCTTTATGGTATCACTGTACTGATAAATAACTCTGTATGTATTTTATGTTGTTTTTTATATGTACAGCGCATGGCATGAAGAATGATTCTGTTTGGATATGTGCCTTATAAGCACCTGTTAATAATAACAATAATTACGAAAAATTATATATTAGGGAGACATTTTACTAATTCATTAGGTTATAATGAATTTTCCTATTTAAATTAATATTCATATTTTTTTATTCTAGTAGATTACCCTAAATTTGCATAAATTAATATTCATTTCCTTTGACGGAATAAACTGCAATACAAGGAATACGTTTGGGATGTCTCCCTAACGTATTAACACGTTTCCCGGACTTTGGGTCACTTCTGACCCAGATTCACTTCAGTGGTTCCATTGTTTTAGGCCAGTCAACCTTGACAATTTTTCAAAACTACCGAGACAGAGCAATTTTGACCGCAGGCCGTTTATCAATGAAACTGCAACCCGATATCAGCTCATGTGCCCACACATGTTTGCCGACGGGAGGTCAGTAATTGGCAATTCTTTATCGCTAAAGTCCCTGGTGTGTGAGGCCTGTGAATGTGCCTAGCACGGGTCCGGGGAAAGGGTTTTAATGAGTGAATAACAAAACCAAATGTCTCCTTAATGTAGGATATATAATAATAATAGTAATAATAATAATAATAAAATAATTTTGGGGGATTGTGGGAGAACAAAAATTCTATGGGATAGATAAGCTGGTGTCGTTTGGGGCTTAGAGGTAACCCTTTTAAAAATCCACCTGTTTTGACTTATTCATCAAGCCCGTTGCCAATTGACACCTTATTTTTTATAGTTTAATGAAGTTCAATCTTGCTAACTTTGCAGGATGGAAAAGGGCAAGATAAGTATTTGGAGGGTAAAATCCCCTTTGCACCCCTGGTGCCGTCAATGTTAGAGAGTGAATTTTCACTTTACATTTAGAGAGAAACTTACGAACAGGAAGAGTAGAAGCCGTCACTGGTACACTGTACGGACCCATTCCAGCCCGATTAATCCCATTCATTTGGAAGCTGTATTCTGTACATGGTAGTAACATATCGAATTGTTTGTAGTGCGTATCGATGTCTACTTTCTCTCTCATCAAGAAATTTTCCCCTTTTAGAGATAGACTGTATCCCGTCATGAGTCCATTTTGTTCGTCACAGGGCAGTGGCTCCCAACTGAAAAATAACGTGCCTTCCCGCAGTGGGGGCTCTGCGTACACTCGTGGAGGCGATGCAGGAGCTGAAAAGAAAAGTTGGAATTGTCACAATTAAGGTGAATGCCTAAACTTGCATATCCATACAAAGTTATATGGTCTTCACAGTGTGGATATTTTAACAATGACCTGCTGAATATAACCTCTTGATATTAACTGCACCATCTTAATATACAGTTTGCACAAGAAAAGCTAAGAAAACAGCGCAAAAGATAAACATCTCTATATTAATTACTTAATTGTCATGTATCGGCACATGGCAACTAAGAAATAATAATAATAATAATAATAAATTTAGAAAAAAATGAACATAATAATATTAATAAAATGATTGGACTTATGCAAAATAGGGACGTTTAGATACCGTACGCGACGGATTCGCTGGCTAGTCATAAGGTTCACCAGTAATATATGCCATGGGGGTACTTGTACTCAAAATATAAAATTCCTTTGTTCATCGATGGAACCATAAACAAAAGAATTCCACATCCCACGCACATGTCTCGCACATGACTTCAACGTCAATACTACCTACGTGCTTCTGGCGTCCTGTAAACAACAGACACATTGTCTCCTTGTCCTGCTGTGGTTCTGGCAGTAATCGTCACATTGTACAGCGTGTTGGGATGAAGGTCATCCAAGAGAATATCAGTGCCATTTGTCAAAATTATAGACATTGTCGCCATTAGGAATTCATCATTATCGTCACGACAGTTGTCTAAGGATACGATGCCATACATGACTAAGAAGTCTTGAATCTCACAAATCTGCGCGGAGGGCAGTTCCCAGGCAACAAGCAGCACAGTGGGATCGTCAACAATTTCCTTTACAACAGGATTCTCAACCGCTGGTGGTACTGCATTAGAGGAAGAAATATTTATCTAATACATTCTTTTATATAATATATATATTTCAAGTTACCTCTTAATTATTGTGCTAGAAGTAATATTTATTATTTCTCCAGCATGTTGTTGCCAGAAGATTTAAGAATTATGAACTGGAACCTTGGTCCCATAGAGAGCTTTTCTAATGATTCGATACCCATGTGTACCTCAATATGTAGAATATTGCTCTGACAATTCGAAAGTCCGGTTCACTTTCTGGAATGTACGTGTCCATATAATTAACATTTAGAGGTTGAATGAAAGCATATCTGAGGTCAATGAAACAAAGAACTCTGATTTTGAAAATATGATGGTTGTCAAAGAATTGCATTAACATTTTAAATTATGTTTCTTTGTATATAAATTTTTATTTTTATTATGATCGACATTTTCAATAGTTAATACATTTTAATATGCAAATTGTATAATTTCAATAACACAAAATTATCAATGTTGAAAATCCTAATAATATATAACACTGGTATGACCATTATAATTCATTGTTATTTGCTTTAAATAGGCGACTTCCTTTTCGACTCGGATTGTATGATTAAATTCAAAACCCAATGTCCATATTAATATTGAACGTACCGGTAGGAACAGTTGTAACGCGCAACTCTGGAGCAAAGTCTCCAAACCCATCACTGGTAAACCCGCGTACTTTGAAAACGTACTCAGTACAAGGCAAAATCCTATCATCTGCAAATGACACTGAAGATGTTGCTTCACTGACGTTGGAATTAGCTATCATCTGGCCATTGTGAAGCAATATATAATTATAACCTTTGACTATGCCATTTGACTCCATGCACTCAAGCAAGTCCCATGCGAATGACAGTCGACCAGGAATGTTCTCAGCCTGTCGAACGTTATTTGGTTTTTCCGGAACTATAGAGAGACGTGAAATGAATGTTTAAAACAAGGCTCAACGTACGATTCTGCTGATGACACGTTTCTAGCAATTCGTTGATAAGTATTCTTTTCTTCAGCTGAGAAGATACCAATAAAATCGATTAGTTAATATTTACTGTATGTTTTGCATCTTTATTAATTTCTTTTGCATTGTAACTATAGGGCGTCAATGACAGCTTAGTTCGTTGATGTAAATTAGAGCTCAATTAATTTTTCGGTATAGAGCGGGAGCACGGACCTTGGACAAACATCATTCATTTCCCACTACATCTAAGCTTGACACCTTTAGTAGTTAGTATGGACCTTCTATGTCAATGCAAGGTAGTTAGTGGTCTCAAATTGTGGTGTCACTTTTTCAATAGGGGCCAATTTAAGGTTACCCAGTGGTCAAACTTTTAAAATGCTCCAAACATGTTGAAAAGTTTGTCATATTGTCCGTCTAGTCATAAGGATTCCAAAGATGTATAGTTTATGCCATCTATGATTTTTTGGTTTTGGAGTTATAGAGTAAAGAAGGCTAAAATGGTAAAAACAAAGTCCATTTCCATTTGTACAGGGTTCAAAATCAAAAAGTTGCTCCCATTTTGGTTAAAAAGTGAAAAAAGTTCATCTAGCTCATTGTGTCATAATAAGGAATAGTTTGTAGAATATGTGGAATGGCATAGTTTACCATGTCATGTGACAAAATAGGCCATTGACCTTCTTTTGACCTTTATTTCGGTAAGTAAACATTTATCATAACCAAAACTATACTTTTAGGAGTCCTCTTTCCTCAGGCAATAATTTGCAAGTATTTAAAATATAACAGAGCAACTTATAATGTTGACCTCTGTACAAATTGAGATTGACCTTTTTACCATTTTAGTCCTTTGTACCCTATAAACCCTATGACTAGACGTACAATATGATTTTTGTTCAACATGTTTGGAGTAGTTTAAAAGTTTGACCCCTATTGAAAAAGTGACACCACAATTTGATGCCACTAACTACCTTGCATTGATATAGAGGGTCCATTCTAACTACCAAAGGTAGGCGGACATAAATGAACTCCTTAAATAAGGTCCCTATGATATTCTGCTCCCGCTCTAGTATATTATTGTCTTTACTCCCAAGAGTGATGAATTTTGTATGCTTATCGTACAAAAGGTTGACACGAAAACACCTTTTAATTTACTTTCCCTATAACCGCTGTTTGTGAGTCTTAACCTGGTATTTGTATTCAATGTATGGATCTTATCAGTTTGAATAACAGGTCTTACTAACTTGATTTTAATTACATGATCATTTAAATAGCTGAAGATTAGCTAAGAGTATTAGGAAATTTGTATGTCTCTTCATCTATTTTTTAGATTGAAAGCATTTTTTTGTCTATAAATTTGTATCCGTATGCAAGGTGGATAGGATGATCATATGTTAAAATGTACCATAACATAATTTACATTTAATTAAATAAAAATGTTCAGGGTTAAATATAAAAGATCATCCTTGGCCTTTGAAGGAATTTAATATTAATAATTCAAAAGAACATTTCCGATTTTGTATGACCTCTCCACAAGGAAGAGGTCTTACTCTTATCAGTGCCAGGTATTCATTCAAGAGGTAAACAGACTCTGGGCGGCACTAGTAATTGTTTACTATACCAAGCAACATGTAGGTTTTTTTTTTTTCATTTAAAGATAATTTGTTTACCTTGAACCAGCTATTTATATGCACAAGCTCATGGTTGAGGACATCCTCAATCGCGTTTAATTGGTTGTCAGAGAAAAGAGATAACATCCAAAAGATTTGGTGACGAGATTAATATCATTTACATAAAGAATAAATAGCAACGGACCCAAACCTGATCCTTGCGGGACGCGGCATAATGTTCCTCTCATCTGAGGATAGTTCATTTTTTCTATATTACTACCCTATTACTAAGATAATCCTTGAACCAATTATCCCTCTAGAGCCACAATGATTTTATTTTGTAAGAACAATCGAATGGCCAATCGTATAGAAGGCTTTCGATAGCCTCAACAAAACAACAGTATATTTATCACTGTTAACAGCAACTGTATTTTGTTGATCAATCAACGACTGCCTTGTAAGTGCTGTGGGGTTTCCTAAATCCGTATTTTATTGCGATCGAGACACATAAATACAAGCTGCTCGAGAATTTTGGAGAAAATGAGTAAACCGGATACAGGACGATAGTTTGAGAATAAACCACTCTCATCCTTTCATACAGAGAAATTAGCTATTTTAGAGTGTTGGGTACTCTCCCAGTGGAAATGGATACATCCGATGTTGTCATTATTAGGCTGCTTTTGGTCGTATCACTTGTAAGGTAGGTCAGGATACATATACTTGTTACAAACAAGTCTGATTTTTGATTTTTTTTTCGATTTTCTACTTCAACAAATAACTTATAGTGCCTTTAAGCATCATGACCAAGACTTTTGTTATAATCAAGCTATCAACTTTTAGGCTTTTAGGCCATGCTGGAATGTAGTATTCAGGACTTAAATGTGAGTGAATGAGTGAGTCAGTGACCTGCTGAATGAGTGAGTGAGTAATTGTATGAGATACTGACCTATAAAGAGAACTATTATAGGCGGACTCTCTGGGACTATCAAAATGTGTAATCTTTATACACAGCATATGTCTTTGCAAACCACTCACCTGAATAAATTTGAAACCAGATGTTTCTTTTCCTAATGATGTAACGGAAACGTTTTATGGAAATTGTTTAGCTCAATTAATTACCCTTTGACCTTGTTTCTTTTCCACAGATGAGCATCCAATTAGATTTACAAAAATGCATTTTATGATGTTGACACCAATCAAAAAACGGATGCTCCGCTACAATATAGCTCGAACTCGTTCATTGGGTGGTTCAGCTCAAGAAATCCGTGTAAGTACAAATTTATTTGGTGTGTCAAAACGTAGGATTCAAAGCAATTTTTCTGAGAAACGTATTCAACCGCTGTTACTAATTTGATAAGGATTTGACAAGATCTTTGTTTGGTGGAATTTGGAAGTTATGACATGTTTTGTGAAACCCAACTGAATCGAGTTGGTCGCATTCAATTACCTTAACACAACAACCGTTTATGCACAAGGTAGGTATGCATTGAAGACAAACAAACCAGAAGAAACCTTCTGATGATATTAAATGCCACTTAAATTTAAGAACTGGGCGAGCGTTGTTTCAGAGCACCATGGATGTCGTTTCCGATATCATGTGAAATAAACAAGACTTGCACTGGAATTCAAATAACGTATTGGACATGATATTGCACCTTGAGTTAAAAGACATTCAAATGGACCAGAAGATCAGTTCAACACTTACATATAAAACCTATGATCATTCATGCCCATTGTTTAAAAGTTCTCTTCCACTTTATAGATATTAACAAAATATACAATTGGAACAATTTAAACTGCTTTCTTTTTAATCATGTTAATTAAAATAAAAGTTATTGCTAGCCCAATCCTGCCACACCTGTCTTCCTTTGTGATCGACAAAGACTCTCACCTATACTGAATCTATGAATTCACAAATCAGACTAGCTAGGAATTCATAACCCTTCTTCAATGTACTCAATTTCTGGACAGGAGTATCCAAATGAGAAGGGATAAAAAATCAGAGTGAAGAGTAAAGGTCCGTTCATACTTCACTGCATTGCAGTGCAGTGCTGCAATGCAGCCTACCAAAATTGTCACTGCAATCAGTTGCAGTATTGCAACGCAATGCAGTACTGCAACGAAGTTAAAATTATTTTAACTGGCGATGCAGCAAGATGCAGTGGGGTGCAGTCAGTGTTGCAGTATGCCAATTTTCCTGCAATCTTTCGCAAGTTTACTGCAACACACTGCAACCCGTGACCTGCAGTGACCTGGGTTGACATGCAGTAAATCGATTAGGAGTGCAGCGGAAGTGACGGAACATTGCAGTAAATTTACTGCACAGCAATGCAGTGCAGTGGAAGTATGAACGGACCTTAAGGGATGTACTTTGAAAAGGGTGTTAACATCATGATGAATAGGGTAGTTTATATTTTTCATATTTTGTTTCTAATCCTGCTTTTTTATTGACACATTGAAGTAACTTACCTCCTTGGATTGTTATCACGGATTCGAGAGTGCTTTGTCCTAACCCAGCTGTAGTCGCTGCTACTATGTAAACTCGGTACACGGAATACGGTAAAAGATCCACCAAAGTAAATTCAGTTTGTGAAGTTTCACCAGCTTTCTTGAATTCAATGTCAATTTTCCCGCACCTGCGGGGATTTTGTAGACCATAAAAAACGGAGTAGCTTATAATTGCACACGTGAAATTACTCGGTGGAGACCACATCAATGATGCAGATGTGGTACCTATGTCCATGGCGACATTTTCTACCTTGCCTGGCTCTGAAACGCAATAAAAAACAACGTAATTACTGTGAATCTGCAGACTACAGCATAAAATATAGGCAGTTTAAACTTTTAATTTTGAAATGCATCGTTTACCGTTTCGCCCTTAAAGCAATATTAGCACATTTTTTTGAAGAGCGCCCCCAATTTTTCAAAAAAATTGAGATTTTTACACGGTTGCATTGGTAACTGGCTAGTAAACCATACCTATGAATGGTTAAGCTCGAAAATGTCTGTGTCTCACAAACGAAAGAATTTGTAATTAGATTAATTATTATCGGGATCCCGATAATAACTCAACGGCTGCTGGAAACGGCCTTCCAATGTGAAATAGCCAGGAAATAGCGCCATGTACGTGTCTACGCTCATCCATTAGTTGTTTTATTGGTTCAGGCAAATCAAGTTAGAGGTTATTTTCGCGAGGTGGCACTATTTCATCATGGGCGGACATAAACGTAGCATTTCTAGCTCTGCCGTTAAGTCCAATCTGGGATCCAAATTCTAATTACAAAATCGCTTAATTTATGATAAATAGGCATTTTTTAGCATTCTCGTTCGCAGGTATAGTTTCCTAGACAATCACCAACGTAACTGTGCCAAAATATAAAATTTTGAAAATTGGGGCGCTCTTCAAAAATGTGCCATTATTGCTTTAATAATAATAATAATAATCTTGATATAGCGCCTTTAGGCCCTTCACATAGAAAAAAGACAAATGCAAATTGAATGGATAATGTAAAACACCATGATATACATCAAATATATACAATTTAAGAATAACTTATGAGAAATTTCAAACATAATGTGACACAGGGATAAAAGAGAAATACAACACAGTTGTTTTTGCGACATCGGTGAAGTATTGATCTTTTCTGTATTCAGATGTTTCTACCCTCTCTAATCTGGTAAAAACAACTATCCCAGGCAACCGGATTGGAGGAAAAAAGAATGAAAAACAGAAACCAAGGTTTCACAATACAGTGTGAGTCAATAAAACCCTACATTCAGAATAAAAAATAGTTACAATAGTTACAAATGTTTGATTGGTATGAAGAGGGGCAAACAGCCTTTCAGAAAACGTTATTTGGTGTAAATTTGACTTTGGAGGAAGAAGTTATGCCTGTTTTTCTGAGAGATTTAAAAATCATGTTTGGCCATTTTGAGCCACACAACAAAGATGCATCGTTTACATAGAGCATGCATGGTCTTCAGCAGTGTTTTTGGTAAAAGCATTGAACACCAAATTATTGTCAAACAATAGAGGGTGGGAGAATACTTGCAGAATTATAAAATTAATATGCCCGAGATTTCAAAAGAAAATGCTGAGTGAAAAAAAAATGTTCAATGTCCCAGACACGAAAGTCAAGATGGCTGGTGTAAGACCACAGTTTACTTTGGATCAGCAAGTTTTCATGGTTCTAACCTACAACGAAACCTAGGAATCAAAGTGAAACCATAGGAGGTTTTGTATTCAGCTTGAAAAAACAAGCGCAATGTAATTTTAAGTTTTAATTCCAATTTATTATTGAAAAGTTCAGCTTTAGTTCTTCTTGCAATTTATGGACGCTGGGTATACTGTACTTGAACTGAGACATTGATATGGAGTGATTTTCAATAACTGACTCTTTATGATTGAACAATGATAATTTCATTTGTTGAAGATATTTTACTTATAATTATGTTACACAATAGACCGTTCTTTCAAAATGATATGTTTTTGTCAAGAAGAAACCAATACCAAATGAAATTGCATGTGTCAATTGTCTTTGCTATAATGAGTTATGGTATACGTCTGCGTCAGTCTCTCCGCATTGTATGGCTAAATGGGTCTCTCCGCAAACTCGCAAAATTTACATAGTTTCTGAACCCAAAGTCCGAAAGACGCCAAATAAAAATCGACTGATAGCCAGTTTATTCCTGTAAACAACCAAAGCGAATATCCAAGCAAAATAGCGTTTAACTTTAAAAAAAGTTCTGAATGTAGGGTTTTTATTGACTCACACTGTATAAAGTATTAATGATTGAGCTGCATCAGAAAAAAGAACAAGATACGTATCAGAAGCCAAAATGCTATGCAAAAAGGAATGTTTTGAGACGTGTCTTGAAAAAAGCTATTGACTGAGCTTAGCGGATACTGTTTGGGAGTTATGCCTCGAATGTGCTGCTGCATAAGTAAAAGATCTATCCTCATAGAACTCTGTTGATGGGTTGACTGGTATACTCTGATGGCAGCAAGATCTCATGGTTCTCGGTGGTGAATAAACCTGGATGAACTTAGAGATATAGGCAAGTGACATGGCGTGGATGACATTATAGGCGAGAAGCAGAATCTTAAATGATGCCCTCTTGTTTACTTGGTAGCCAATGCATTTGGTAGAGAGCTGGTATGATATATTCTTCTCGACGTACTTTAAGGACAAGACGAGCAGGATCTTGAAAGACCAACTTGCTGAGCCTTGGTTAATTTTTTTCTGGGAGGCCATATAGGAGTTTCAGGAATCCAGCCTTGATGTAACAAAGGCATGGACAATCTGATTGTGTATTTTTCAACAAGGTTCTTCAAAACTGCACCAATTTCCCTTATTGAGAGCCAGACAGACTTGCATAAGTTGTTAACGTGATTGGTCATTCTTAGTGATGAGTCTTAGATGACACAAAGATTCGGTGCATCACCTATGGATGAATAACGGAATTGCCAATGATCATGGTTGGCTGAGTTACTAGTCGGTCTGTTAAAATGAGAATGAAAATACACCATCTCTGTCTTCTTGCAATTTAATATCAGCTTGTTGGATTTACACCAGGACCTGATGTCTACAGTGCATGATTCAATCTTATTCATGGCTGCTTCATGATCCCGAGAGTGGAAAGGCAGATAGAGCTGCGTGTCTTTGGCGTAAACGACAGATTGAACACCATGGGCAGTAATGGTATCCTGCAGTAGTGAATTTAACAAGATAAAGTCAATAGGTCCGGTAACAGAGCCCCGTGGAACTCAACAATTTACCGCCACAGGAACTGATGAAGCACATCTTAGTGATATAGATTGAGTTAGGCCATCTCATCTATGTAGGAAGAAAACCAACTTATGCGTTTCCAGTTATTCCATACCGTTCATTTAGATGGGTTAATACGAGCTGTTTGTGGTCTATGGTGTTGAAGGTGGCACGGAAGTCTGATAACACTAACTCAACCTCTTTTGTTTGTCAAGAGCAGTCGAGATGTCATTCTGCACCTATAACAATTAACAATGCAATTTCCGTACTGTGAAATTGACGGTATGCTGACTGTATCTGAACATGGAGCTCATTATCGATTGGATAATTCTGCAACTGATTTACTGCTGCTCTTTCAATCACTTTTCAGAAAAATGGAAAATTGGATATAGGGCGATAATTTGAGAGGATGTTGGTGCCCAAGCCAGATTTCGTTTGACAGCTTGATGAAATTCACCCGAAGACAAAGAAAAGTTGGCAATATTTTGTTATAACTGGTAACAGATCATCTAGACATAGTTTTAAGAAAGAGGTTAGTAATGGGTCTAAGGAGCAGGACTTAATCGATAATAGTTTGATTATTTCAAGACCACCTCTTCAGACACCGTATGAATGTTACTGAATGTGCTTTGGCATAACTCAATTAGCCCAATAGAGGGCAGTAGTAGTATCACGTGCGTTCCAACCGACGCCGCGTCGTTCTTTCTTCTCAGCACGAAGAGCATCTGAATACTAAGGTGCATGAGACGGAGAACGACAGATCGATTGACGTGGAGCATGTTCATCAAGGGTCTTAGATAAAAGAAGATGTTGTTATATTCAATAACAAGAGAATCAGAGTGAGCATCTGAAGTTAATCGCTAAAGAGCAGATCGTGTATCAGAGCGAAGATGTCTGACTCTCTTTTATGTTGCGAATGTTCCGAGTCTGCATACTTTTAATGCTTGGTTCTGGGCGGTTGATTTTGATAAACATTTGACAGCGTAGTGGTCAGACGGCAAGTGACTATGAGTTGAAAGATGAATCACAAATTCGTCATGTTTCCAAGTTATTAATAGATCCAAAGTGTGGTTCCCGATGTAGGTTAGGCAAACAACTAGTTGTTTCAAGTTATGCAGATCTAGAATATTGAAGAAGGATTCAGCCTCACGGTCATCAGCAACTTCAACATGTACATTAAGATCTCCAGTTAGTAGTAGATAGCCACTACCAACCGTCAAAGTAGCAAGAAGAGATAAGAATTCCTTTAGAAACATTGATGAGGTGATTTTATTTTGTTATCGGACTTGAGTTTGAAAATAAGAATGAGTTAGAAGTAAGTCGATGACGATATTGTGACATTCATATATTCCATGGAGTTAACTCGCAGGTCTCATTTATCCTTATATGGAGACCGTCCCTACCGAGAACAGCTGTACCCCACGGCCCGCCTCTTCTATGACGACGGTGAGAGTGATGAAGCTTACAAGTGTTCTGGATATCAGCAATAGCTACATCATCACTGCCATCTACAGTCTACCAAGACTCGGTAATGGCAAAGATATCCAGCTGATTGCTGATTACTAAATCACACAAAATCATTTTGGTTCAGATTATTTCACTATTCATACCCAAATTAAGTTACTTTGATTTATTGATTGTATTACCCTGATGCAAGTCCTCGTAGCAATTCTACGCGTTTTTTTTTTTTTCGAAGCGAAAACCACCCATGGTTGCAAAGTGATGGTATACAACAAAGAAAAATATTTTTTTTTTAAATTTACAAGCAAATTAGTGATAATATCCTAACGCAGATGGATGCACAGCCAGGGGCGGACTGGGAGTTTGTAGCGGCCGCGGCAAAGTTAATTAACCGGCCCTATCTGTGAGCGTGAAAGCGTAGCAAGCGAAGCGACCGAACCGTTGAACGGGTGAAAAATAAAATCCCACCACCAAAAGTACAAACAAAATAAGATATTGCTTACAAACTTTCGAGGTTATAAAAATTATTTACAGACGTTCAAATTTACTAGTCCTCGACAATCACAGCATAATGTGCAATGTACTGCAGATCGTGATCAGCGCAAAGACTAAATTGCATTTTAAAATGGTGCACAATTCAGTTCACCACGGCCAATGGCTATCCAGGGGTAAGTGAGATAACTGCTGACCCTGGCAATTGGGCCACCCTCCAAGGAAGGCTTATAATTCAGTTAATATTATCTCGTACCAGAGAGTACATGGCTGAATTATAGAGGACAAATAAATCTTACACAACTGCTCAAACAGTTACCAGAATTACATATTTAAAAAAACACAGAATTACATATTTATGTTGGCCCTATTTTTGTTATTATAAAATTATTGCAAGCCCTATTTTTACACTGTTGATCTGAAGTTCTAGAACGTCTAGCTGTAATATAATACGTCTTAAATATGGCATATATTTAGCTTTTGAACATAGATGTATATACTATATATACACATGTGTGCAAGGTTCGCAAACCTCCATGTGTTTATAACATACATGTTCACTTGAAGAATGTCCTCGTGTGAACCTCCAACAACAAGCGAGGATGTGTTCAATCAGCATAATCTTTGTGAACTTAGCTGCAACAAGGGACAGAAAGTGTTCTCGCGGATATTCCTCACACCGCTGCATTCCTCGATGTGTTGGTGACAGGTGAGGACGCGCTTGGAGCACGTTAAAGTACGCTTGCGCAAAGAGAAGTGCATTTCTTTGCACCAGAGGTGGTATTTTTGGTTGTAGCCAACGTTGGAGAAGGTGACAGCAGCTGTAGCGGATGCACCAAAACCAAGGAACGCCACAGAACTGAAATCCTTCCAAGGGTTGTTGAACTACTATGAAAATTTGGTTCCACAATTGTCTACCATTGTTGCACCATTTAACCCACTAGTGAACAAGGACGTTCAGTGGCCTTGGGATGTTGCACAACAGATTGCATTCAACAAAAGCAAGTAACAGCTCGTGTCAGCTGAAGTTTAAGTGCATTACAATCCGGAGTTCAAGCTAGTCCTATCTTGTGACGCCAGCCATTCGGGGTGGCATATTTCTAGCTCAACCTGAGTTAGTTTCCTACTACAGGGTCGTCATTATATCATAGAGGAACTTTATGATACACACCCAGGAATCTCCTTTGAAGTCTCTTCCGCGAAGCTATATGGTGGCCAAAGATACTAGTAGATAAGGAATTGGAAGACAAAGTCAAGCAATGTCACAGCTGTCAGTCAACACAGAAACCCCACACTTGCACCAGAGCACCCATGGGAATTTCCCAGCAAACCTAGGTCTGGTTTGCACATTGACTATATGCTGGATTTTATTTTGGTCATATGCACTTAGTGCTCCGGTTGATGCTTACAGGAAATGGATGGAGGTTTATCCAATGCGTACGGCAACCTCGCAAGCTACTATTTAAAAATTTTGCTGTGCATTTGTTACCCATGGATTGTTGGACATTATTTTATCAGACAATGGGATAAGTTTCACTTGTGTAGAATTTCCAGAATTCTTGCAGCGCAATGGCATTAAACACATTAAATCAGCACCGTTTCAAGCAGCGTCGAATGGCTTGGCGGAAAGAGCAGTACAAAAAATTAACGTTCAAGAAGAAGATGACAAACAATGTGTCAGTGGAAACCAACATTTTGCAGATTCCTGATGCGGTACCGTATTACACCGCACACTGCAACTTGGCAGTCTTCAACGAAGATGCTAATGAATCGTCAACCGCAAACACGCCTAGATTTAAGCATATCCCCGCATAAGAGACGCGTATGGTTAAACAAGAAGACCAAAGACACGGTCATGATAAATGCATAAAGCAGCGTGCATTCAAAGTCGGTGACTCGGTGTATGTTCGGAATTTGTACGTGGTCCCAAATGTCTTCAGGAACAAATTGTGGTACAAAGAGGACCACTATTCTATGGCTATTGGAACCGTCACACTGATCATGTGATAAGTGGTAATCGTGCTAAAGCTAATAACACGCAAACCCAGCCAGAGCCGGACTTTGAATGGAGCGTACGTTTAACTGCATGACAGTACTTTAGAGGGACATTTCGTGATCCATAGCCTCATCCACCGATTTTTAGCCATCTGAATCGTTGACCTAGGTATAGCATGTGTGTTGCAAATCTTACGTGCAGATTCGATTTACATTGGAAGAAATTAATAACGTTGTATTCAACCGATTTTTCTCACGCAATCACTATATCCCTAAAGTCCTAGAGGAAAATCTGACAATCACCGCAAAAATTGAGGTGGCGGTATTTTGTTACAAAAGCAAGCAACAGCTCGTGTCAGCTGAAGTTTAAGTGCATTACAATCCGGAGTTCAAGCTAGTCCTATCTTGTGACGCCAGCCATTCGGGGTGGCATATTTCTAGCTCAACCCGAGTTATTTTCCTACTACAGGGTCGTCATTATATCATAGAGGAACTTTATGATACACACCCAGGAATCTCCTATGGCATGTATGAAGTCTCTTCCGCAAAGCTATATGGTGGCCAAAGATACTAGTAGATAAGGAATTGGAAGACAAAGTCAAGCAATGTCACAGCTGTCAGTCAACACAGAAACACCACACTTGCACCAGTGCACCCATGGTAATTTCCCAGCAAACCTAGGTCTGGTTTGCACATTGACTATATGCTGGATTTTATTTTGGTCATATGCACTTAGTGCTCCGGTTGATACTTACAGGAAATGGATGGAGGTTTATCCAATGCGTGCGGCAACCTCGCAAGCTACTATTTAAAAATTTTGCTGTGCATTTGTTACCCATGGATTGTTGGACATTATTTTATCAGACAATGGGATAAGTTTCACTTGTGTAGAATTTCCAGAATTCTTGCAGCGCAATGGCATTAAACACATTAAATCAGCACCGTTTCAAGCAGCGTCGAATGGCTTGGCGGAAAGAGCAGTACAAAAAATTAACGTTCAAGAAGAAGATGACAAACAATGTGTCAGTGGAAACCAACATTTTGCAGATTCCTGATGCGGTACCGTATTACACCGCACACTGCAACTTGGCAGTCTTCAACGAAGATGCTAATGAATCGTCAACCGCAAACACGCCTAGATTTTAGCATATCCCCGCATGGCCAAGTATTAAGAGACGCGTATGGTTAAACAAGAAGACCAAAGACACGGTCATGATAAATGCATAAAGCAGCGTGCATTCAAAGTCGGTGACTCGGTGTATGTTCGGAATTTTGTACGTGGTCCCAAATGTCTTCAGGAACAAATTGTGGTACAAAGAGGACCACTATTCTATGGCTATTGGAACCGTCACATTGATCATGTGATAAGTGGTAATCGTGCTAAAGCTAATAACACGCAAACCCAGCCAGAACCGGACTTTGAATGGAGCGTACGTTTAAGTGCTTGACAGTACTTTAGAGGGACATTTCGTGATCCATAGCTTCATCCGCCGATTTTTAGCCATCTGAATCGTTGACCTAGGTATAGCATGTGTGTTGCAAATCTTACGTGCAGATTCGAATCGATTTTTCTCATGCAATACACTGTATCCCTAAAGTCCCTAGAGGGAAATCTGACAATCACCGCAAAAATTGAGGTGGTGATATATTGTTGTCAAATCTAGGAGCGATTTCGTACTAACCCAAGGCAGGGATTCGCTCCATGACTTTTTTGTCAGGTGCGTTTTGAAGCAGTTAAGGGACGTTAGGGATATCAGCTAGAGTCTCTACCCTATGAGATTGCGATCTTTCAAGATTTCTTAAAGGGATCTGTCCATTTGACCAAGTATTAACTATATAAATCTAATTTCGTCGATCGAGTCAAATAGATCGAGCGCTATATTGTCAGCAAATGTACATATTAGCTTATTGTAATTTTTAAATTATTAGATAAAAATAAATATTTCGTAGAGACAAGCCCTTCAGCCCACTTTAGAGCCTGTTATCCTCCAACCAGATGAAGCAATGGGATAAAATTGGTTATATCATTTATGGAAATTATTATTGAAATTTGCTTACTTGCAACAGCAGTAGTTCCATTAGCTTTGGGACTGTACATTCCTTCAACATTGGTGTAATCATTGCGAGCTTTAACAAGAATATCGTAAGTGGTACAAGATTTCAGGTTCTCTATTGTCACTTGAGTACTCCCAACAATACCTTCTGAAATCTCGTCACCACCACCTGTAAGAATTAAATAACTGTAGCTCGTAATAGGACCGCCCTTTTTGCCACATGGAGGAGGTTTCCAACTAAAGGTGAGACTGTTGTTGGTTTTGTTGATCACATTCACCTCCAGTACGCGACCGGGAACTGAACAGAAAAAAAATGAAAGGTACATAGAAATGTCAGTTTCACAAGAAGAGTATAAATGTTTTGTTGTTATAAATGGCTCTCACTTTTACCATTTTGATCTGGATTGATTACAATTATTTTTGCATGGCATTGAATAAAATATTTCATCTTATTTAAATATTCTACTATCCTTTTGGATACATAATATAGATCATAAAATGGCTTTAGAGAAAACACAATGTACTGGATATGAACTCACAACAAGGCACAATCGCTACAGGTTATTCTTATTGCTAAAATGTCCTCTTCATTTTTACCAAGAAAAATCGGTCATGCTCATTGTTTTTTTGGAATCTTATCTTTGACCTTTGACCGTCTCTGAAGCTTAGAATAAATACTTTAAGTTTATGATAAAACAATGAAAACTTTACCATTTGTGGTTGTATTCCTCATAATGGATAATGCATTTCCTTCTCCCGCTTCGGTTTCAGCCATCACACTAATACTATATGTAGAATACGATTCCAAATCACTAAGGACATACATCAAATCTGTAGTAGTAACGTTGTAGAGATTTGAACCGGGGTCTATCTCCTGGCATTGTTCTCTGTTCAGCAAGGAGTACACTATGACGTAGTTAGATATAGGACATGGTATATTTAACGGAGGCATCCAAGAGATGTGCAAGGCCTGTGGACCCTGAGGCTCAACGAAGAGTTGATCTATTTGATCAGGTACTAAAAGTACAAACAAAATGGCGTATTTAGTGATCTATTGCTAAAATTGTGGTTCTTTTATAAAGTCATTATTGTAATAACATAATAATTTGTGGTGATTTCAGATATTGATTCTTACAATTTTATTAGTAATACCCTTTCAAAAGCACGATTTCAATATTTTTATATTTTTGAAAAATACATAACCCATTTATTAATAATAATAGTGTATTACAATAATGCGATGCGAAATTAATTAACGAAAAGACTACATAATTTATAATAACTAACTCCAACCCCAAACCATAACCTTAAACCCCAACACTAAACACTAATTTATTTTTCGAATTAGCGGACCTTATTTTGTTTTCGGACTAGTGAACCCCTAGTACACTGTTAAAATGTTCTTAAAAACGTCGTTTTGACTGTCAGGCGGGACTCGAAACGTGCAAATAACTGTTAAAATGAACTCGAAACTTTTAACTGTTGTGAGTCCCAGCTGCCAGTCAAAACGCCGTTATTTTAATGCACATTTTTAACAGTGTACACGAAACTGCGTGTTCGCACTAGCAAACCTTTGGAGTAGCAAGATGTTTCGGATAACATCCGCAGGGGCCCATTTTGTCTATTGTCTTGTATAATCATATAATCAATTCTCGCAATTCTCAATACAGTGCGCCGCCAGCGGTTAACCTTGCAAGTCCAATTTTTGACCGCAAAGGTCGGTATCGCTGTAGAACTGCGGGGACCTCTAGCACCAAAGGCTAATACCCTAACCAGTGGGCCACGCGCTCTTCAAAGAAAGAGTTTGTGTAATCGAAAGAAAATGGTGTACTTATTGTAAATAGCCGTTTTCGTGTGTATTCGCACGAAACCGACCATTGTATTGACAAACTAAATGATCAGTGTCGTATTCCTGTGTAATATTGTATTATGCGGTCACAGGATGTCGACTTTTCCCATGATGCATCGGGAAAACATCGCCTCTCCGAGGCAATCGTTGATGGCACACCGTATTGCGAATTGCGAGAATAGAATTGCATAGCCTATAAGGATGCATGAAACAAACAAGTTACTAACAATAAGTACTGATACTTACCACTAACACGAGTTATAACATTGACTGACTTATCAAAGGTTCCATTTCCTTCGTGGGTCCAGGCTCGAACCTGAAAATTGTATGACGTACAACCTTGCAAGTGGGGAAATGTTACTTCTGTCTCAAAGGCCGATGTAGTTCCTTCGCGTACTACTAGGCCAGTGCTATTCTGAAGAAGTAAATAGTGGTAACCTTGAATCAATCCACGTTGTTGACCACATGGCGGCTCTTCCCATTCGTACGTAATAGTACTTGCTGTTACATTACGTGCTGTAATATTGACTATTGGTCCAGGTACTGTGAACACAATTCAATTTGAACGATAAAGACAGAGATCTCAGTGAGAACATAGGTATATTCCCGAGCATCGCCCGTTATTTTTGTCGTCATTAATAAAAGGTAAAAGGAATACAACGTTTTCTCAATATATGAAGTCTGAAGCGTAACGAACATAACAATATATTGAAAGGAAGAGTGAAATACACTTGATGATAACAAAGTCATGAAAACTACCTGTTTGTTTTGTTTCCACTACTACTGCAGCTCTTGTTCCATTCCCTGCATGACTGCTTGCAGTAACATAGATTGTGTATGTGGTGAAAGGCTCTAGTCCATCCAATAAGTAATTCGTATTGAATGTCCAATCAGCGTAGATTATGGCTTCCTCTTCAATACGATGACACCGGTCGATGACACTTAAAGAATACTCTACATGATAGAGCAGATCACACCGGGTGTTATTTGGTCTCTCCCATGTTATGCGTACAATGTCGGTACGTGGCGCGAAGGCTCTCAATTCGGTTACCGTTTCTGGTACTGAATAAACGAAGGAATATAATAAAATCATTTAGTAAGCAGTGTAAAATGCAATGCTTGACATTACCGATCTAGAAAGCGATTAATATACAGCAATGTGGCTATCTCAGACAATTATTCTAATTTGGTGAATATCAATCTATTTATGATATGTGTCTAAAAAAACACTAAACACCCCAATACTTTCTTTGGCAAATATGCATCCATGCCGGTAAAAGGAAAGTTTTTGTTTATTAAACAATGGCATTTTTCTACAACCTTTCCCAGGATCATTATGACCACATCACGCAAATATCAATTCTTCTCTATGGGAGTAGATTCACTTGAACTCAAAAGACATATAATTTCACATGACATTCCAGAATACCCCACGTGTCCATTCTCAAGAATAGCTAATGTGAGTTTGACAAATGCCAGTTCAATTTCTGAAAGTAGATGCTTAAATATTTTTTGCGATCATCTACAAGTATTCTGTGTTATTATCCAAAATGCATGTAGTTTATAACCGTTAATGTGTGTATTGTCTGAGGATTATTCTGTAATTGACCTCAATATAACCTTTGACCGCCTATTCCTTCCCAAAGATCACATGGTCACATTTTCTATGCTCAGCATTTGCAAGGTCTTGAAGAAAACACTTATGAAATTGTTTCTTACATCCTATTGGTGTAGCTACCATCAGTGGACCTGAAAACTCCCCACTGCGTTCAGCAACATTTGCGCGAATTTCAAATGAGTAATTTGTGCACGATGATAGATTGATGTACGGTACACTGCGGATATGAGCACCAACAGAACGTATCACCACTTTGCCACCGTCCGCATCCGTTAGTTTGGATGTGTAATTGTCGATCAAACCGTGTCTCGATCCACAAAGAACTGGTTCCCAGGTGAAAATCAAACTTTCTGCCCCGGCAGATGCTACGGTTATGTTGGAAGGTGGAGCACTGGGATCTACCGTGAAAATCGATCAACAAGATGAAGCCGTGTTATTTAAACTGCTTTTACATGTGAGCTTATCATTATTCCCAAAATATTCCCTACACATTTGTAATATCAAGTGGAAAGAAACAATCCTAGAGCTAAGGCTTAACAGTTTGTAACTCGACTAAGCCACTCTGCCTCTGACAACTCTTTATTCATTTTATGTCATATGTTTCAAATCAATTAATGATGGTTAAATCCTGATAGACGGTTGACCCTTACCAAATATCTGTCAGTAATTGATCAATTATCGGATTTTGTAAAGTTTTTTTTTTTTTTTTTCAAATTGTTTAGAAGGTGCGTAAAACTCGTGGGTTGGTTCATCTTGCAATGCTTTGGAGTATAATGTCAAAAGCATTGCCATCATTCGATTGTTTATACTTTTGGTTTTGTATATGCACATCTAACCCATATTCAATCAAATTGGCTTACTTTTGATGCGCGGGGTCGTCGTCTGAAAGTAATGTGTTTCGCCGACACCAATCTCACTGGTCGCTGTTACTTGATATATTATACGTAGAATACGGTAGCAAAATCTCCTTATTAGGGTTGCTTACCAAAGGCAGTTTAAGGTTGTACCAATTTTGCGGTCGCCATTTTTCTCTGAACAATTGTTTGATTACACTGATCGACGTTAATTACTGTGTGTTATATTATAATGAAGTACAGTACAACCAATATCAGGAGGATTCCACATTAGGTTTGATTCGGATTGGCCCTGATGTTTTTGTCGATGTCAGTTACAGGACCGGGTGCTACATACCAGCAGGAATCGTGCAATTGTAGTACAGAATAGCTGCCAACATGCACAACATTGGAGAAAACATTAGTGTTGTATATTAATATGAACTATGAAATTATTATATACTCTAACATTCTTTGGATTGGCTACCATCTCACTTGCATAAGTTATCGTAGTGTAAAACAATGGGATAGGGAGATGGTAATATTAAAGAGACCGAGGACATTTTCCAATAGACGGCACCATTTTTTCGAAACCCTTTTTTTTTTTTTGCATATTGGAATGCTACCAATGTATAGCTCACACCCTGAAGTTAATAAGCCGAATACGCATTCATTAATGTAATAAGATCATCAAGATGATCAAAGTATATTTTTCTTTGAGGACGATTACTATAGCAGACAAGTAGTCAAAACATAGTTTATTGGTTTCTCTTTTCTTTCACTGTTTTTGTCCAATAAACTTGTTACTACAACCATCAGTGCAAATTGGAGAATCAATTCGTATCATCATAAAATCTCCCTCTCCCTCAATGTTTCCTTTTAAATATTAAACGTTGACGTGAAATGTTATTACCTGGTCTCACAAAAAAATCAGGCCAAGTTAAGTTGAAATTTATTAAAACTGAATAAGAACCAAATTATAAACCAAAAACGCAATAATTGAAATGTGGCGGATTTTGAAAAAAAACCAGGCCCGTAGGTTTTTGTGGGTTGGTATTGACTATTTAGAATCGGAGGGGCGGTGCGCTGAAGTAATAAACAATCATCTTTCAAAATCTGAATTGGATTATTCTTCTGAATTGTGGATACTCCTTCCGCCACACTTAAGGCAGAGGCGAGCTAAATGTAGATATTAGATTTTGGGAGACCCAATGTGACTAGGAGTGATGGATAATTGTCAAATTTATCTTAGAGTTGGGTATTGCTCAAAGTTTGTCACATTTAAATCCTAGTTAACTAGTCTTAGTCATTTTTCGTTCAACATCTAAGAAGGTAAATGTAACAGAGTGAGAAAAATGATCAGGAGTATGTTGAAAAAGGAAAAAATAGAGTCAGAAGCAGAATATCATAGGGGGCCTTATTTAGGGAGTTCGCTTCATGCCATTCCCCTACTACAAACAGCAAAGGTTTGGCACCATTGCTGGTTAATATAGACCCTCTAGGTCACTGCTGGGTAGTTAGTAGTCTCAAATTGTTGTGTCAATTTTTCAATAGGGGCCATTTTAAGGTTACACAGGGTCACAAATTTAAAATGTCCAAATCATGTTGAAAATTATGCCATGTTGTCCGTCTAGTTCTAAGGATTCCAAAAATGTATAGTTTGTACCACTTACGACCATTGGTTTTGGAGCTTAAAATGACTATAAGTGGTAAGAAAGGTCAATCTCGATTTGTATAGGGGTCAACATTGAAAGTTACTCTGGTTATATTTTAAATACTTGCAAATTATTGCCTGAGGAAAGAGGACTCCCAAAAAGTATAGTTTTGGTTATATTAAATTTTTTTTAAAGGTCAAAGAAGGTCAATGCCAATTGGATTATGTTGCCCCATGACCTATTTTGTCACATAACATTGCAGATGCTACAAACTGTTCCTTATTTTGACACATTAAGCTAGATGAACAATTTGTTTCATTTTTATCGAAATTGGATCAACTTCTGATTTTGTCCCCTGTACAAATGGAAATTGACCTTTTTACCATTTTAGACATGTATACCTTATAACTCCAAACAAATGGTCATAGATGGTACACACTATACACTTTTGGAATCCTTATGACTAGACGGACAATACGGCACACATTACAAGATGATTGGAATATTTTAAAAGTTTGACCCCCTGTGTAAACTTAATTTGGCCCCTTTAAAAAATTGACACCACAATTTTAGAGTACTAACTACCTAGCATCGATGTAGATAGTGTACAATAACTACCATAGGTGGTAAACCTTTTCTGTGCGGGATGAACGGTTTGACAAAGGTCTATGCTCCCGCTCTAAAAAGGGTGGTTACTCCTTCATGTAATTGGGGTTTATAGGCTTTATTCCGTACAGGCTTGACCGATTTTTTTTATCAAGGCCTTACACCAAGGATACCCAAAAAGTTCATTCTTGAAGGCAGGGGCGGGGCCAGAGGGTGGCAGGGAGGCAACTGCCCCCTAAGAGTTTCAAAATTTAGAAAAAAACATGGTTTTAGGCAATAAATCCCATTAAAACTAGGTTTTTGTTTTACCAATTATGAGTCCCTCCTATGATTTTACCCTGGCGCCACCCCTACTTGAAGGACTAAACCTGGTTTAAACCCGGATTTAAAGTTAGACTCCCTTTGAGAATACCAGACTCAAAGTATAATAATAAATACGCACTCTATGAACTCTATACGTAGATGACGAAGGAAGGAACAAAACTAAAAAAAAATGAGACTATACAAACCTCGTCCTCCAACAGCCACAGTAGTAGGTCCTGTCGGAGGACCATAACCGCCAGAATTTTGTAAGATAAGTCGAATGCTATAGTCAATACAAGGTACCAAACCAGTCACAGTGTAGTTTTGCACAAGTGTATTGCCTTTTGTTGGTACTTCCACTTGACCATTACTGGAGACTCCGTTACCTTGGTAGTGAATACGGTTGTAAGGTGGGAACATCCCCAGGTATCTCGTGGTGGAAGCTATAATATTTTGTAAAAGGCATTGCGTTAAGTTAGCAGTACGGTATTGATATTATTATTGCATGACTATAACGTGTATTCCCCAACAATACGCGATACATAATGACCAAGGATGTATTACAGTAGACTACAATTCGGCCTTGATTGGACATCCAGGCATGACTTGTCAAGTAAACTGTCATTTATATCAATTTTAGACCCATTTAGAATGGTGTTTGTCAAGTCAGCTTTTTCTTACGTAATACACCTCACTATCTATCTCATTCACTCGCTCACACTTCGGCCATAGGTATTTCATTATCTTTGTCTGAATATACTACATTCCCCAAGGCCAAAATTTGGTAAACATGTAGCCCTGGCCCCCATGCTATCTGAACCACCACTATCCAAGAAGACAACGGCTTGTCAACATGTAAATTATTTGAATGTCTGTAAACCAGCTATACAGGGCCTATGCAGTAACCCCAGAATCAAAATTTTGATTTTGATAGCAATGTAACACCGGCAACTTAATTTTGACAATATCGATCCCAAAGGTCAAGGTCAAGGACACGGGGATTCCAAATGTGGCAAACGCATCAATGCCAAGAATTCAGATGCAACAGCGGCTATACAGACCCCAAACTTTGACCAAATTTATCAAAGACCAACTTGGCTAGGCATGGTGAGTTGTCTTGTTTTATTTAGGATCGCAGCTATTTACGTTACACCACAAATAAAAATAGACTTCGAGCCTAAACGTGTTAGGATTGTCTTTTCCATTACTATCATCATAATCATTTTATTCTTAAATTAAGAACTACGTATCCTATTATGAAACATGCAAGATATTTAAAATTTTATCCTTACCTCCCAAGTTACAGAGAAGGCATTCTGTTTCCTCTGAGTGTCAATTACCTTTGGAGTTCCAGTAGGAGCTGTAAGGGTAAGTTTATAAGCCTTGAGCTTTTGATATCAATGTTGTATATGTGTGTGGGTGCAGATTATTATTTCATGTCTGAACTGATTCAAATTTACACAAATGTTACACAAATATTTGCGTTATATATAACGCAAATATAACGCAAATAACCCAATATTTGATCTAGGCTCGGGCATTATATTCTGTTATCATCCTCGAGCCATCCAATATTATATAAATATAAAATCTGTTGTTTTTTTAGAAAAAAAATTGATGTTATACTTTACATTCAAGTATGGGTAATTTGGATAAATATGTTTAGATTCAGATTCTAGATACATGGAACTGTTATCATACGATGTAATAGAAGAATAAGTTTGGAAATTACAATTATTATTTCTGGAATTGTATATTTATTAACTAACCAATGCATTCAGTCGTTACAATCGCACGAGGGCTTGCTGGACCTTCACCACCTTCACCAGGCCTTATAGCAATGACAACAATCTCATATGATGTTTCTCGCTCCAAAGGAATGGCCACAGTGGTTGCAGACCCATTGAAGAATGTAGTGAATGTACTGTTATGGCTTGCTTTACGGTATTTCACTAAGTAAGATATGACGGGGCCATCACCTATGTCCACGCCTTGTTCCCATGGATTCCAAGACACCATTACTTTGGTACTTGATTGCAAAGTTGCTCGTGGAGGATCCTTAACTGTGGAGGAACTAAGAAATTATAAACCATGCATAAAGATATTGAATTTGCAAGTCTTGAAATACTTAGTCTGCACGGCTACACCAGCAGTTAAAATGAAGACATAATAACCGGAGACATAGTTAAAGCCCTTTTGTGACGTCCTGTCTCATCTGTCAAAAAGCATAAGAAAAAAAAAGAATTGCCTAATCATTACCTTGGATAGTTTAGTTCCACCTACTGAATTTACTTAACTACTCTCAATTTAAGATAGTAAAAAGAAATTAATGTATAATTTTGCAGTATTTCTAAATTTCAATCCAACTGAGAGCCGAGCCCTATGTGTGGTTTCAATATTGTGAGACAAGGGTAGGCTTCCTCAGTGTAGTTATGTAACTATCTGGATAGTCAGACATTTTGGAATTCTATATCTAGATCAAACTTAAGATTTACCTTGTTTTTGCTCAATGTTTCTTGAGAACTCTTGATTCATAATTCTGTTGAATGGTAGAGAATTTGTAACCACCCATCATAAAATCCATATCAAAACGCAAACTTTGTTGCTATTATTTTCAAAGATAGCCTCGCTCTCTCCTTTATCTAGACTACCTATCACTGTTACTTGAATTTAACAAATTACCAATAAAAGATGGCTATTTCATACCAAAGGCTCTTACAAGAGCAGTACGATTAACAATGTCCCTGGATGTGTCAACAACGCATGTGAACTCCTGCATATTCTTCTCCAGGATAACTGCAAACTCTGCGGTAAGTCCATTGCTTATTGGATGTGTTGACCTGGGTGCAATGGCCGTACCATTTGGCAACACCAGTGACACATCAGATGAATGCGATGATATGAAACTTAGGCAACGGATGGTTACTCTAGTGCCGGTGTTGTATCCTATTGCAGACGATTCGTCTATAATCAATTGGATTTTTTCTGTAAAACATCGGAAGGAATTATTATACTTATATTTGATCAATTATGTAGTTTGAAAATACTATCAAATATATAGACCTCAATACCATACAAATCAATTAGAAATGACATTTTTTATTTTACTCGATAGTCTAGAGGGCTGTTTCTGTATATTGGGTCGTGTACGCGTATGTGAAACATGCAATTTATTTCTTTGATAGATCTGCATATCTGTGAACAAAAGAATTTCAAAATTCCACGTACAAGTACAATCGTACACGTCTCATTTAGGGTATTTTAGTTGTCATTATACACGTCTCGATTTATGACAACTGAAGTGTCCTTAATGTTGTATATATACTTTTTCCGCAAATGCAAGCAGATGTGTCTCAAAATAATTGGAATCCTTTGATTTGGAACAAAATATTTAAATTTTCAAGTAGACCTTAACCGAGGAAAATTGACATTATGTAGGGAAATAAATGGACTTAATGAATCTAACACAATAGTTCATTTTATGTCTTGTCTTTGTTCCGACTACCATGACCTCGAAGGCAACATTTTATTGGGATACTCTGTACTATTCTGGGGTGTCAAGTGTGCTCCACATCATAAAGTGTTTGATCGAGAGGAAAACGGCGCGGACTTCTAAAATACACTGCTATCATCATGATTATGGTTATTGTAACGTTGACACACCCTTCCAAAAAATGCATTATCATTATCAGATATTATTTGCTGCGGTGTATATACTAACCCCAAATTACGCGCGAGAATGTTTAAAACGAGTTGGTAAAGGGAAACTCATTGCGTTTTCTTGATTTAAAAATATGTATTTCAACATCACCGCACAAACACAGGATTATTAGTTGACATATATCTTCTTTAAAGAAAACTCAATGTATTTAATATGTGGGTGTATTCATGAGTCATATACCATATGCAGGTGACCCTGTATAGAACCCCACATTTAGAGCAAATAGTACTTCCCTACCTCCCTGAACGTTTATAGGTTAAAAACTGCCTATTACTTGTTGAGATAGAAATTAGACACGCGCGCTAATTATGGTGATGCGTGTCGTTGCCTGTGCAGTGGACAAGAATTAACATGTATTAATTTGCCTAATATCTCCAGCAACAATACACCATTACAACCTCATTAATACACGGTAAAACATCACCATTTTATAACAATATTGTCATAAAAATATCGGGAAATACGAAAAATATGAATGCCTCCGCCTGCAAGAAAAATGAATCAGTCGTACGCGACTCGCACTTGTGAGTATCTTATGCAATTAGATATCGGGCATATTTAGATGTCACGCGAGAAGCATGTGCTGGTATATACTTGGAATGTGGAATTCTTTTGTTCATAGATTGATAGAACAAAAGAATTTTGTACACGTATCACGCATGGCATCTTAGCATCATCAATACATTTTTTTGCGTATTTTGCTAACCCCCTTATCTGATTGACTTTTATATATTGGAGTGTATGAATGTATTACAACTTTACAACATGTGTTTATCACTTCACACATCCAGTTTATGTGTCAAGGGGTATTCACTACTATTCACATCTAAAGGGCATTTATCCAGCAGCCTCTCTGTTCAGATATTGTCATATACAATGCCAAGGTAGCAGAGGAATAAGCAGGAGGAATAAGAGACATAGCAGGTTGTTCATAATGATGTCACAGGCTAAGTCTGGGTGGATGTCAAGCAGGAGGAATAAGAGACATAGCAGGTTGTTCATAATGATGTCACAGGCTAAGTCTGGGTGGATGTTTCATAATTGCTCAGCTTAGGCACATACATGAAGTAGAACATACCTTGGCAGTTTTTGCCCAGGCGTAGCCTAAAGCACAGCTATCACATCTGCCCGTATCCTTTGCACATATTGATGTCTGCACATGGCACTCTTGTAGGCAGTCAGCTCCAAAGTATCCTTGAGTACATTCTAGAAAACAAATCACGGGATTAAACTTTCTAATGTTTACAAATTAATATATTAACTCATTCTATTAATGCAAGCAATTTGTTAATATCAGATGCTGTAACAACACGAAAACTCAAAGTTAAATTTTACCCGGCGTGGCAACACCGAGTGCCATTATCCGCAAAGTGGGGAGTTGAATAACCTGCGATTTCATTCAGAACTCTCCTGATTCCAGGAAAATACTACTCACTTTTTAAAATTAAATGTCCATCTGCGAATTTGAAATGAAGTAAATGTAGTCTTAAATTGAAGATTGTCCCAATTGCCGAATAGACCTTTGTCCATTTAAAACTATTGTTGGAGTGAACGTACCTATTTGAAGATCTAGCAAAAATGGACATGTGAAATGTGTTTTGTCCGAAAACGGAATTGTGTTCCTTGGAAAAACAACCAGAATTAACTCCATGTTGGTCATATTCCAACAATTTGACTAGGTTTCAGATTTTACCTACACCTACTAGTTCTATATGCCATAGGAAAATATTTGTACCCTCTTCGTATTTATTTTACAAAACCATGTTTCTCTGTTTTTTCTTTTTCTGGAATCAAATGAAAGTAATTAATATGTTACAATCATAAATGTTAAATGGTCTTTGAAATGGTCCGTTATAATTAAGATGTGACATAATAAAATGTTATGCTTTTGGAGGGGGGAATGTCCTTATATTCAATTATATGGATCGTATGAGTGTCATTATTACTTTTTTAGACTTTTTCAACAGAACGAAATGCTTATTATAATGTTTAAGTCAAAACACGCACCCACGGTAAGAGATTATTTAGCTCAAACTATTTGTGAAAAATTTTGAAGTGAAGCTGCAGTTACCCGGTGGAGTTACTTGGGAGTCGTTTGGCAAGTGCCATACATGTCGCCTCGGAAACGATCTTGATGCTTTATTTAAACGTCTAATCAATTGCTTTATCTACGCACCTAATCTGGATATTTTCTATCTTTAGAAACATTTAACCCCTGGAGTACACAGCGGTGAAAACAAAAATTATGTTTACCATCAGTTCGTCACTTGTATATTTTTCAAGTGGGGCAGTTTTTCAAATGGGCGTCAATGCACATGAAGGATATAAGGATATCAGTATTGAGGAAAGGATCCATTAACAACACCATTTAACAAATAAGGTTTTGACAGAGATTAACATTGAGTCACATATGTCCATGGTAGTCCACTTTGCCCACCTTAGGGAATTTCCATATTTTGGTTGCTGAATTTCTCAACCCAGGAATGTCCAAAAGGTTAAACATATAGTTTTTTTTACTTACTCATAAAACAGTGGTATATTACAATGTCAGCCGATTTCCTCCTCTTCAAAAGCCCGATTTAGGTTTTCCAAGCACATGACTTCAATGTTATATTATAAAGACTCAGATAAGCATCGAAATAATAAAACGAAAAAAATACCGTTTCCTCAACAAAACACTTCATCTAGGTCTGCTGGGGGGGGGGGGGGGGGGAGGGGGGGGGGGGGGGGGGGGGGGAGCATCATTTAGGTCGAACCCCTTTTTACAAAAAAAATCTATGATAATACGGAAACCACATGAAACATCGAAACAATTTTGAGACTCACCCTGAAAATAAGAAGCAAATGACAGAAGAAACCTCCTTGATGAACCTTACACTAACTGTTTTAACAAAAACTACTAAATTAAAGAATTTTTGTTTTAATTTTTTCATATGTTATCTGTTTTGGAAAAAAACTGGGGAAGTTTTAACAGTTACAGACACACAAGCTTTTCGAGTGTTAACCTGAGCTAATATGTTGGCGATTGTACACATGCGAACTGTAATTTAGCCACCCCGGCCAGTGTAGCACAAGCTACTGTATCAGAAATTGCAGCGTTTTAGATTAAGTGTTATAAAAAATGCTCCTATTCGTTTTGCATATCGGGCCCTTTTATAAGAGTCTGTAAGTCTCCCTAATCATGTTTTGGTGTCTTCGTTTCCTGATCATCTATGACATGGATCCTCATTTCCAGAAACCAGAGCAGTTCTGATAAAAGTCGTGCACGCCCAAAACCACAGGAAACATTCAAACATCGCGTATCTTCTACTACTTAAATTACTTACTGGGAATCCGTATAAAATGTAAAAAACTATTAGTAATTTTAGCATAGCTAAAATTCGGGTCTTTAATCTTGACATATATTGACGTAGGTCGTCTTTTTTTTTAAATCACCTATCACTGGGTTATTAACCGCTGTATCACTGTATTCAAGCTTTCAATGCCGCACAACTCCGAAAAAAACGATATCCCGAGATGGCGTCCTCAGTTTTGTAAAATCTCTTTTGTGTTTTTTTTGCATCCACAAACTAATTTGCTGGTGTGAAATTGCTTAGCTCAAATCGATATCCTTTACATACAGAAGATGCACAACTTGTTTATAAATTTTCGGATCCGGCCTTTTTTTTTCCCCCATTTTACACCGTTTATCATAGGCCAAGAATTTTAGTTTTACGTGGGAAATTTCTGTGAACAAGCTGAAAATGTCAGGATTGGTGCAAAATGTGTCTCTCTTTGTTGTGCTTTTTCTTCAGAAATAAGGGGCAAAGTTTTGTACAATGGGGTAAAATTAAAAAATATATAATTGTCCTTAAAGTGTTTCCACATTTTTGTCATTTCCCAAGTCAATAAAAGGTATAGTTTGCCCTATTACAACCTAGTTTAGGTACTACAGACCTAAATCATTTCAAGGTCATCCTGGGGGTAATATTTCAAAAATGATCCAATTCATGGAAACCAGATCAATATGGCTCGTAGAGTCATATTAAAACAGAAAATGTTCATTCAAATCCCTACAGATTCAATATTTGACATTTAAGACGAAAGCAGTGACCCCCATAGAGCCTGTAGAACCCCACCACTTGGCCCTGTAATTTTGCAAGTAATGAACATCAATGACACCTTTTTAATATTCATTTGGTGTTCCTTTACAATGGATGAAACTTTGACACATCGTTCAGAGAATCCGACCATTCTGAAATTTAACACCCCAGGATGACGCTTGAGTCCTTTTTTTTTACCATAATAGTTATTAAACTACAAAACTACAAGCCCTAGATAGGGCAAACTATACCTTTTTTTTAATCCTTGGGACATGACAAAATTTGGGAACCATTTAAGGACAATGGAAATATTTTCGTAATTTTTACCCCTGTACAAACTTTTCTCCCTTATTTCGGAAAATGCACAAGAAGGATTTTTGGGGACGTTTAGTATATTATTCTAGACACAATTTCTGCACCAATTGCTGGACATTTTCCAGCTTGTCCCAGAAATTTCCACCTTTCCATTGTTTATTTTCATAATACTCTTGGCCTATCATGGTACTGTTGTACCACACACACAAAGGTTTACTGCAACAATACGTAAAATCATTCAAACTTTGAATTGAGTAGTTTAGAAGGTGACTATCTTAATTTTAGTTAAAAAAAAAAACAATATAATTATATTTCGAAATCTCTGAGCAGCCTTTAATGATTTTATATGATTTCGTTGGTGTTTTTGGAGGGGCGTTTTTCGGGAACTACACAAACATTACTTTTTAAAAATTAAGCTTCTTGCTTCTTCTTCTTATCGGTGTCCACACAGTGGTTCTAAAATAGCTCTAGTCATGCAAGTGCAACGTCTGGGCTGTTTCATTGTATTCGCAGGTTTTGTCGTGCACAAACGGTGGGGCACTGCAATGCATGTAAAATCGATCACACCGTGTGGCAGGTTCTGCTTTTTATAATATAGATATCCGTAACACATATGAAACACTAACACTGGCTAAAGAAAATGCAGAATCCAGTGTTTTGACGTCACCCTCAAATCCAGAGTGCAATGGTTTTTGGGTGTCTAATATTACTAATGGGTTTTTTTGATATTAGAGTGTATTTGTGCGCATGGCTACAGAAGCGCATAGCTCTGTAGCCAGGCGCTATGTTCAAGGGTTATTATGTTTGATAGAGATTACTTTTTTGCAGGGGAAGTTTCTGGAGTTTTGAGTTATATCACAGGTAATTAACAGAAGCCTGATTGATGTGAACTCATATTTTTTTCTTATTTATCATTATATTACTACGATCTTTGAACAAAAGGGTTAAGAGAATGATTTTTATGTCACTGTGAACGAGACTGCCATAGTAAATGCTTGTAGCAATTTCAACAATTAACTCGTTTGGAAATCCCCAATGCCCCAAATCGAGCCAGATCGTGTCCTACCCTCCCTGTACAGAACCACAGGTATAGTCTCACATCTTGATCGATTCCGCTTGACAACAGAGATAAGAATGCTTCTGCTTTGCCGTATGTAGTTATAAACGGTAACGAGATGATAGTTGGGTGCTCACGTGTCAGGTAACGTTCACGTGCAGGTATAAGATATCAGTGTGCTCTTCGGGGGCTACCGATCCTATCTAAATCCTACTATTTTAAATCAAGGTCTTTACTTGACCCTCTGCCCAAATGCTATTGATTTTTTTTTCGCAAAAATTAAAAAAAAAAAAAAAAAACAGTACACAATTTAACCTTTTCCCTACAGGATGCAAAAACCGACGTACGATGACGATAATCGGTTGTTTTTCCAATGTAGGGATACTTACGTCATTTTTTACCTGATGGGTCCCCCCCGAGAGCAAAATCTAACCAATCAACAATGCCGGTGACGTCATCAAATCGTTATTTTTTTTTTCAAAAACTTTTTATTTTTTTTAATTAGCATAATAAAATTCCTTTTTAAGATTCAACATCTGTATAATTGTTCTTTAATAATTATATTCAATTGTCCCGTCCAGCATAAATGGTTGAAAAAGATGGTCCATAAGTCTACAAACTAAAACATAAGTCAGCCGGCTAAATACCCTACCGTGGACTGAATGAGCAGACGGTCCCCCGTGTTAGTTTGAGCAGGCTACAGCCACTTGGCGCGCGGCTGCGGGGGTTATTCGTCAGACCGTAACAACGAGTATATACCGTTATTCAATATTAACGTCAGCCACCAGACATGTGGTGGACCAAAGATCATACATTCCAGGACTACGATCCATTAAGCGCTGTCGATCGATCCACGTTTAGCGATTGTACAGGTATCATTGACAGGTGAATGTTTGTGTCTGGAATGCGTCCTATCTTGTCCCCAACATGGCTGGCCTATGAATACTGTCTAATAACGATGTCGCGAAATAACAAGAACTTAATATGACATCCCTTAAAAAATTTTTTACGATACGAGCTTTAGATTATAGGCCTACATCACAAACGGACTGGCAAAATGCAATTTTTTAAATGTGAAGTCGGAGTGTATCACAACCATTTGTGTACGATTCAAGTTACAACAAGGACCATCGCTAGTAAGTAAACATTTTATCATGATACAACCTGATTTGAATCACAAGAGTAGTGTTCACATAAATATTTTGTATTATGGCCTTTCAACTCCAACTGATTCCACAGATATTTTAATCAGTAAATAGCTTTCTCTTCCAGGCAATGGAACGGGTGGGTGACGTCATTGGAAGATCGGTCTTGACTGATCGACATTAATCGTCTGACATTAAACTTTAGGATGGGAAGGTGAACTTGTTCGCAGACGAAAGAAGCGTCTAAACCGTGAAGCGTCTTTCACGGACTACATTTTAGCGAATAAGAGTACAACTTCATTTAACGCGTATGTATACATTAACGGCAGCCTAAGACTGAACTGGGGCGTAGCACCTGCCAGTTGATACCACAACTTTATTCATTAGTACTCATGGAATACGGGAGAATGATGGGTCGGCTTACTGTATTTCCGAAACTAAACGAAACAGGCTCACTGCACCCGTTGGATTACAGTACTTCATTCCGCCATCGTACACTTTGATGCACGATATACAGTAAGCCTTATTTTCCTAAAAATGTATGAAACTTTTGAAAAAATAACCCATCTTATACGAAATTTGGAATTATTTGGGGAGAAGTAGAGAACCGTGCTGTGGTCTCCCTGTCAGTAACATCAATTATCATCCATAACATCAATTATCAAGTATTTCCATATCATGGCTAGAGGCCAGCGCAAGCCTTTTCTAAGGTCCACCTTGACTATATAGCTTCATTGAATGTGGAGGGTTTTTTAATGCAAAAAGTAACATAATTGTTGACACGTGTAACAATCTCCTATGCGATGTCCTATATCTGCAGGAAACCCACAGGGGAACTGATAGTCATCGCCCAACCATACCAGGAATGGACCTTGCCATCGAGAAACTACGTCGACAGTATGGAAGTGCTATATATGTGAAAACAGGCACCGTTGTAGAAGCAACCTCAATGTCTGCTGACAACAACATCGACGTCCTCGCCATTAAGCTAAGCTCTGTCATAGTTACATCAGTCAACAAACCTCCATCGGTAGATTTCAAGCACCCTCAATTCAATCTCAGGAATTACACCAAACTTCATTTCAACAATGGGGCAAGCTGCCGAAGAATGGTTAGACAGTCAACATCTGCGTCTTCTTCACGACCCTAAGCTGCTGCCATGAGAGGTTACAACCCTGATCTAGATATTGTTAGCAAAAACATCAGTTTTAGCAAGATTGTTCTGGATCCTGTTCCACTAACTCAACGTCGACCAATCCGTGTCCATGTCAACGCTGCAGTAAGACCAAACAAAGTGCCTTTTAAACGGCGCTTTAACTATAGGAAAGCAGACTGGCACGGATTCATTGATGACCTGGATCAGAACATGAAGGTTGATTCAAAACCCCATAACTATGAAAAATTTGCCCAACTTGTGAACAAGACTGTCCAGAGATTCATACCCAGAGGCTGTAGGACGGAATATATACCAAGCTTTTCCAAGGAATGTTCTAAAGAATATTAAGAGTATACCACCATGTTTGAAGCTGATTCTTTCTCAGCTAAAACAACTGTTAAAGGTGATTGAATTCAACAATATGACCCATAACAGCAAGAAAGCATGGTCTACCATCCAAAAGCTTCGAGGGGATCCAAAAGAACCTTCACAGCAGCCAAATGTTACACCCAACCAAGAAGATCAAACTCGACCTTAAGAGGTAGAGTGGCGATCCTGGATTCACTCGCCACTTCAACATGGACGAATTGGAAACCGGTATTGTTAAACTTCTACCAGGAAAAGCAATAGGCCTTGACAACATCTCAACTGAGCAACTGAAAAACTTTGGCCCAGTAGCAAAGGAGCGGCTTTTGAGCTCTAAAATTGCTGAATTATTTCCACAGGTTCCCAAAGATCTGGAGGAAAGCACATGTTAAGGCACTCCTAAAGCCTGTGAAAGATCCATCTAATCCCAAGAGCTATAGACCAATATCACTCCTCACCCATACCTACAAGCTCACCTCATACCAGAACAAGCAGGTTTCCGGCCAGGCAAATCAACAACAAGCCAATTACTCAATCTAACTCACCACATCGAGGATGGTTTCGAGAAGGGTTTGGTGACAGGAATCGTGTTCGTTGATCTATCAGCAGATTATGCCACTGTAAATCACAGATGCTTATTCCATAAGATTTTGGACCTCACCAAGCACATCCGCTTGACTGAGCTCATTAAAGAATTGCTTGCAAACAGGATGTTCTTTGTTCATCTAGGAGCGAAGAAGAGCCGATGGCGTACGCTCAAGAATGAGCTACATCAAGGATCTATTACCAACGACCAACCTAGGAGTGCAGGAGCCTGTCGTTTTATCCATGCAGACGATCTTGGAATTACCGCACAAGATGCAGAATTTACAGTTGTCAAAGAGAGACTCTCCAAAGCTTTGGATGAACTCACTCCTTATTATGAGGAAAACCACCTACGTGCAAATCCATCCAAGACACATGTTTGTGCTTTCCATCTACGCAACCGTGAAGCCAAACGTCTGGAACACCCCTGAAGCACTGTGATAATCCTGTCTACCTAGGAGGTACCTTTGACCGTACTTTCTCTTATAAGACCCACATCGACGGCACTTGCCCTGTACTACTCATGTGCAGAGTGATACGATAAGAAGAAAGCGTTATAAAAAATGAGACCCATATCCCCGTTCATTAGTATTGAGAATCGCCACCCAGGGTTCTAATCTCTTGATTTTTCGTTCTTGACATCACACTTACGAAAACGGAAAAGAGAAAAAAGAAAGAAAGAACAAAAAATGTGTCACCTCATTGAAGATTTTTTTTTTGTGTTTGACCTGTCGATGTAGGTTCGCACAGAAGTGAACTTTTATGCTGGGATGGGCGGGAGTGATCGGCTAAAACTGCACACAGAAAATGCATACATACACAGAAAAAAAATAACCATAGAACTGTGTATTTTTTAAAGTGAGGTACAAAATTTAATTATTTATAATATGAAGTTCTATGTTTATTTATTTATAACATTCGGCATTTGCCAGGCAGAACCCAATATTGCTATATGCATTAAATTCAAGGGACGCCTCCAGAACAGCGGGGAAAGATTTGTGGGAAGAAGTCCGATTTTAGATGCAGGAGGAAACCGAAGTGCTAACTTCTATATATAATATGGAAGTTAGGTGTAGGCCCACATAACATTTTTCTGATGTGTGTGATGTGCCATTATCTGGTTACTCACTCGTATAATTTCTGCACGAAATAACCCATAGAAATCTGTATAGACATAGCGACCTGAATGGGGTTTACAGGCTTATATCGTACAGACTTGATTGGCTTCTTTCATGAAGGAAGTACCCCGCGGCCGCGATCCCCATGGAGCGAATGCAGATAACAACGGAAATACATGTATAATAAAACATATAAAACAAAATGTATTCCTAGGATTTTGACAAAATACAAGATCTTGTGTGATACAAGATCTGTTCACAATACACTTTACGTGGATGAGTATGATCGAAAGGTCATTGCCATGAAATTTCATCAGTTTTATCAGAGAAAGGAGTCATCGACAATAGATAAGCTGGCACAGGTGCTTACATTCATTGACCTAGTGGTTCTGTATATTGACATGGGTGTAGCTTCGATTCAAGTTTCCTTATAATTGGTGTTCCGAATGGTTCCGTAATCTCAACTTTGTTATACACACATAGCATAATATTTTTTTCATGTGTATACAGATGGTACGCAATTCTATATGTCTTTCAGTCCAAACATCCTATATGCAGCTCTACAAGCATTCAAGAAATTGGAAGAGTCCTTTTCTGAATTGCAAAAGTAGATGAATTCAAATAAATTAAAATTAAACTGTGACAAAACCGATTTTTTTCTCTTTCCATGGACTTCGAAAACCACCTTCTCTTCCGTTGAAAGTTGGCCATCATGCTATTGATCCCTCAGCTACTGTCCGCAATCTTCAGTGTTCTTTGACAATCAAATGTCCATTTCCTCTGTAAACTGATGTCCCGCTAGGTAACATCAGAAGAATACAGCGTTACTTGAAGCAGGACACCAAACATCATGTTGTTCAGGCCCTAATTCTTTTTGCATGGACTATTATAACAGTTTCCTTGATGGTGTCAAATCCAAAAATGTCCGTCGGCTCGAATCACTCCAATACAAAGATTATTATTTTATATTCCTAGACGTTCAGATCCACGCCCACTCATGAACACTCTTTACTGGTTACCAATTTCGTATCAATACAAACTTTATCTTCTCCTGTACAAATACCTCAATAAATATGCTCCGCCATCAATGCTCGCCAATACTATTAGCCTTACATCACATGTTCCCATGGCAAGAAAGTGACACTGATATTTAGGCCTAGGTACAAGCATGCTATATGCATGGCGAGTTCACATGCAAACTGCATCATCATATAATGACCTAATTTTGTTAAAAGAATACCTTTGTATCCTAAAATTTTCTATAACAAAAAGATTGGAAAACAAACCAACACTATCTCTTATGAACTTTGTAGGATTGTTTCTTGAAATAAATATTTTTAGGACACGACCTCTAACCAAGATATTGTTCCCATGGGTGGAGCACGGCCACCATTTGTATTGATTAGCATTAGCTACAATTACAGTCAAAGAATGTAATCCTTAACCTTGCCCGGTGCATAGCTTTAGCTTACCACATCCTTTGACCGAGTTTCATCTTCACTCAACAAGTATTTGTTTTACAAAAAGAGCACAATCACAAGGAACACACCGAGAGAACTCACCATGCATCATGTAAGTATGATCAATTTTAGATTCAAGGATTGCGCTAAAACAATTTCCCCCCCGTCCCTACGTCCAATCAAACCTGAACCGCCCGTAGTTCTAACAGTTGGTTGCTAAACATGTATTTATTATTAGGAAATGAATCCCACAGTATTTGCCACTTGTTTCTGATGTAGCTATTAACAGAAACTTTAACGGAATAAAGCGCACATAATCTTCTTGATTGACGAGGTTATCTGGTCGGCCCCTAGCCCCTTGTATAGCGAATATTTTGGAAAAGAACACATTATTAGTAATTTTTTGTCGTCTTTTTGGCAATGGTTTTTAGGGCAGCGGTAGAAAAGAAAGGCTTCACAATGCAGACGAAATTGTGTACGCGCACAACCTGGCAGCCATTTTGAGGAAACTGTTGGATATAACAGTGTAGGGCAAAACAACAGCTTTACCAGCTTTATACCAAACTAAACCTGAATAGTCTGAATACTCTGGTCGACACACTGTCCTGCTCACAATAGATATTTGTTGGTTGTGCGTTGAAGGGTGTGCAGGTGGATGTGTAAAATGGTGTATGTTATTGTTATTAAATTTCGGAGTTTTACCTACCTTCCTGACAGTCCAGTCCTGCCATCCTGCTGCAGGAGCACCCATATGGATCAGGTAGACAAAACAGGACGCCTCCACATCCAGGAGAACTTCCAGGGTCCGAATCACTACAGTTGTACTGAGCTTGTTGGCCGAACCTATTCCTACCATGAACTGAAAAAGAAAAACACGTGGGAGTTAAGGGTTGACAAGATTATTTGAAACTTTGGTAGAATACCAATGTAATCATGGTAATAATGCTATTTTGTTGACTAAATTGTCGAAACATCATTTCACTATGGCTAAAATACGTTACTGTAATTACAGTAACATTAGGAATTGGAAAGCTTCAAAATTTCACGATGTCTTGGAAGAAAAGGCTAAACTTAATTGGGCAGTAATCATCACAGAAGCAGGAATTTTCCACATGACATTTGAGTTCTTTGAAAAAATCGTCAAATGAGGAATAAGTAAGATTCCGAGAGATGAACGCTAGAAAATCGAAAAAACAGCAATTTTATGACAGAAATGAAATTGATTAAAACGTATAGGAGGCAAACATAATATAAGCGGCAAAATAAATATATTAAATAAGGTGGTGGTGGTGGTAGTGGTGGTAATTTTCAATACAACAGTGCAAACAATAGTTAACAATGGACTTTGATGAAAACTAGGGGACCATTTGTTTTGGAGAAATCGCTGATAGTGGCTTTAAAGAGACACTGGCACATTTGAAAAATAGTGTGCCCTCAAGATTTTTCAAAATCGATATTTTTGCATGGTTGTAAGGCTTTTATATACACCCTCACCCGAAATGATTAAGACCAAATCGGCTTCCTTATGGGTAAACAGACCGATTTTATAATTTCACGTCGCCGGCGATGTTAAATTCAGTAGACGACGAAAATGGCGTTTAACACAAGAACACGCACGCCGTATGCATGTTTCCCACGCTATGTACATTGTTTGATCGGTCTATAACCTTTGTGGTTTTAATATCAGTGAGTACGAGTCAAAAATATTCATGTAATATACACATTTGTTGATTAAAGTTATGGAAAACTTAAAAGTTGGCCTACAAATTACCTGGATGTCTTTATCCTCATATCAATGTCCCTATCTGTTCTGGGGTATGTTATTTTTATGTGTAAAATATATCTCTGTTCTTCCAATGGCCTAGACTATCATTTGAGAGCAAATTGAAGAAATTTCATATTTTGTGAAAATGTGCCCACAGCATACGTAACTTGTTTGCTTGTATTTGACATTATTATCAGCGTTCGAAATAGCGGTTGTCCGTTCGCCCGGGACAACCAAATTGAGCGGCGGACAACCAAAAATGATATTACAGTTGTCCGGCGGACAACCATAAAATCTAGAGCCATAAGTCACTTTTGATACGCCGGAAGTTGTTTCAAAATACGGACAACCAGCAGTTTTGGCGGACAACCAAAAATTACAACCTGGTTGTCCATGGGACAACCACACTTTCCCCCTTAATTCGGACGCTGATTATTATCTAACAGCAAGAAGAATTTGATCCTATTTTGAGAAGAATCTGTGCACTCTAAAATCTGTACCCCAGGATGACCTGGAACCATTTTAGGTCTACTCTGTTAAAAGTAATTGCCCTAGATATAGCAAACTATACGTTTTAATTCTTAGGACTAGAGGGAACATGCCTGTACACTACAGCTTTAACAACCCCGTGTAAAACACAATTTTTATCCATGTTAATTGACCTCTTTCCTCTCTCAAAATGGTCAAGGATGACAAAGTGTCATCAGGATTTGGTAAGCAGGTGGATATTATCTAGAACCATTGGAACATTTTGTGTAGACTCGTGTGTAAAGTCCTATGGGTCCTCTGCTGGACTATAAGAAAATAAAGCGGGAAAGTAGCGCTGCGCGTAGAGGCGAGTGCCCAATACGTTGCTGTACAAACCGAATCATTTTACATCTGTCTAGTCCGAATTTCAACACAGGAATCACTGCCTGCTAGTAGGGTGGGGTAGAGGTCGACAAACACCTTTTTCACTTATATTCGGGCCCATTTGAAAAATGAAAATAAAATCACGATTCATTTTGGCTATGGTCAAAGTGTGTTCTAAATAATCATTTAACCAATAAAGAACCAGCATGACATTTAAAAAGAAAACGAAATTGAAAGAGATCTCTATCCCCTTCGCCCGTGTTCTATAGCTCCCTAAAGGTTTGTCTGTACAATACGCATAGTTAATGCTAGTAGGGCGTCACTTTTGTTGTTTATAATAGATATTTTGATCCCAGCCACATGATTTTTTATTTTAATTTTTTATTTATTTGTTTGCATTTTTATAGGGTCTCTACGGTATACAAAAGGTACAGATAGGGTCGATAGAGATCCACATCAAACATTTTTTAAAAGATCATGGTTATTAATTCTAGGTGAAGAGAAATACATAAAGCAACAAATCTCCTTATCAAGAATTATCTAGTGGTTATTGCTCTCAAAGATATGTTAGATAAGCTAAATATGCTTAACTCTCTCAGTAAATAAGATAATCTTATCAAATTAAATGACGATATAGAAATCAATTATCATTGGATAATTCATTTGTGACTAATTTGGACACACCTTTTGATTAGGAAACATTTTGCCTGGACAGACAGAAACAGAGACCGGACTGTTATATTCAAAAGTTCATTGGCTATTTGAAAACCAAAAGTAGCAAATGGAGAAAATGGAAGAGAGGGGGAAAAAGGAAAATTGAGAAAGAAAACAATGAATATTAAAACAACTAAAATGGTGTTGTTGTTTGTATGCTAAGTAACATAAAAATATGAGGCTTATTGAAAGCCAATGTTTTCTAATCACCTTGAAAACTGATCTTTATTGCCCTCACTACCGGATGGACGCTTACAGGGAAGTGCTTCCGATGACCAACCTCCTGTTTTGTAGTAACAAACCTTGTGGTTATCTTGACCTAAAAAGCATTTGCCATTAGCCTATTATTCTCTTTCCTCAGATAGACAGTAAGTTTTATGATAGTCTATAATCTCCTTCTCATCGCTCATGTCTAATATACTGATTATAATATTCAGAGTTTGTTTTCGAAAGATTACCAGAGCTATACTTCAATGTTATTCAAGTGTTCCAATATGTATAACGTTGTATTTTAAAAGGACATTTTAGTTTGAGATAACGACATTGTTACATCCTGCTTGATTCAACTTAAGAACACTAAATTGAATCTTGCAAATCATCTTTTTCATGTGTGTAGTTCTTAGTGGCTACTGGATTGTATTGGTCTATTGAATTATCACGAATCTTTTCTACATAATTATATTGGCACTCATTATTAAAATCTCCCTTAATTTTCTTAACTTCACTCTTAATATACCGATATTTCATTCCCAAGGGTTTTCATCAGACTGTTCAACCCGTCATACATGCTTCATCCCACCATAACTTGCCCGTCAAACACTCACTGCAATGGTAAATAAAATCAGCATCTATAGCAACAATAAAAACGTTGGCTTCCATCTTAAATCTATTGCTTCCGATTGATAGGAGACTATTAATAGGCCCTTGTGATACAACAGGGATGTTGTGAATCATAAAAACTGCTGCTGATATAAGTTTTCAATGTAGTGACTGTAACAATTATGGGATTTCAGATAACGCTTTTAATAATTGAAGGGACATTTTAGGGTACATATCCTCGTCTACGAAAAAGTTGAGATTGACCTTTTAATATCATGTGTGCAGCAGCAGATTGATCTATTCTAGCAGCATTTCATAACTTTGTATCTGCTGTCTATCAACGGACAGATATTACAACGCATTAGCCTATAAAGTACGGTGAGACAAATATTGTTCATAAAATCAAAACGTACCACCAGAAGTAATTGAAATTTTGGAAATAAGTTTTTCGCAGGTATATATTAAACAATAAACAACAAAAAGAGTTGCTAAAAGTCACGAAATATGTCTTTTACTACAAACGCTTTTGTCTCAAGAAAATTAGCCCTGAAAAGGTAACGTATTGCTTGGTAGCCATTGTGGACAATTTCATTTAAAAATGCATAAGAAACTACGTATATTTCAGATATCCAAATATTCTTAAGTGGAATTTCTTTTTTCTTTTAAAAGATCAAGAAATGTTGGGTAAGAATTTTCCAATTTAAAAAGTGACCAGTGACAGAATGTCACCACAATTTTAACCTTTCGCAACTACAGGGTTAAACAAGTGTTCGAATACCAAAGAATTTGCTTCGGAAAACACGGCTTCGTGGTTTCAGCCGACTAGCCTTTCCGCTAAGACATATTGCCACAGTTTATTTTGCTAGAACGTGATATTCAGTCAAAAAATTTAAGGTCTTTCGACTGCGTATTTTAATAACACTGGTAGAGTAACACGAGGGTATTTTACACAATTAGTAGTACGTAGAAATTACTTACGATTTTGACAATTCCTTCCACTGAATCCAGGGGCGCAGATGCATTGTCCTGTGTTATCATCACAAATGCCTCCATTATAACAAACGGGGCATTCCCTACTACAGTCTTCTTCTTTACCCCAATAACCCTGGGGACATTCTGCAATGCATGAAACAGTGATATTGAATAAGCAAGTATAGCCACATTTAGATATTAAGGTTTAATGAATGAAATTTATTTTAATTCACCCACGCGTGATAGATCATATCTCGCAGATCAAGTCACATTTAGAAATTTAATTGAATTACAAAAATAAACAAAAATACTCGGAAGCAAAATGGGTGCGAGTGGGTGAAAGAGGGACAGATGGGAGAGAAAGGAAGATAGAGGTAGAGAGAAGAACTAGTGGTAGATGGAAGGGGGGAGAGCCACGCGTCGGAGTTCAAGTTCAAGTTATCACTTGAACGCTCATATACATACAAAAATAATAATTATATCCATAGCACACGAGTATTATTTATCAAAGATACAAAATTAAATATAGAATTGCTTAGATTCTTCTTCTTAGCGTATCCACAAGTCATTGTTAATGGCTTGTGGTGGGGTCAGGATTTACTCAACTGAGTAAGCTGATCAGGGGCCACGTGTATCCATGATACGGACGCTCCTAACATGTCCCGTTTTTGAGGCTGGGCGGATTGGGAACAGTCAGGGGTTTACACCCTACTCTTATTCGACACTGACTGCGATGTACATGTACAGTTGTGACTCTCTGTACACGGGACCGACGGCGTCTCGTCGTCCCCCCGTCGTAACGTCCTCGAAGGACGGGATACTTTCATGATTCATTTGCCCAATTCCAAGTGAACCATGGAGGAGAGCGGGATTCTGTATTCAATCAATAGCTCGTATACAGATTAAACCCAGAAGTGAGCACCCGAATAAATCTTAGCAAGTGACCCCACCGGGATTCGAACCCGGGATTTTGGTAAATTTGCGCCACGGGCAAGCACCCTAACCGCTAGGCCACGATCTCCCTATTGTTTAGAAAATTCCATGTATACGCTGAAGAATGTTTATCACCCCGGCAGAAGGGAGAGGGGGAGAATAAGCATTGGAAATACAATTCCCCGTACCATTCTTACTTTACCTCGAACAATCAGTCTGACGACTGAGTGGGGCTCCATCCGTTGTCTCACTTCAAATGCTTCGTATGTCGTTCCATTGTAAGTCGTAGCACTGTCTATGGTAAGGCTGTCGCTGTTTTTGCCTTCTGGAATGTTTCGATTACTTTCAGTTCTTTTCCACTTAATGCCCATTAAATTGTTTCGAAACACACGTAGTATTGCCCTGTCTCCTACATTAACAGTAACGGTTGGTCTTTCAGGCCTTGGATCAGCTATAGATATAAACGTGAAGTGTGATTGCGTAATACACTCATTTAAATAAAGAGTGTGAACAATTGATTCATAGCACAAAATAGGATTGATTGCCTTTTGCGAAATCGTTTAATTTCTTTTTCGCATCAAATATATCGTAATCAAACAGCTTTTCTAAATAAAGTCCAAACAAAATGACGTAATTACTGTCGTACTGCAGCATGCCTCCTACTGAATGCGACAAAGTCGTGTCTGCACAAATGCGACTTTGTTGCACTTATAGATATTTTTTCGAGTTGTTTTGGAACAATCAAATCTACGCTTAATTACACCGCAAATAATTGATATCTACATCATAAATTTGGCCTTTTTCGTTATCCATAAAAACTAATTTTGCCAAAAAATCAGTTACGACTTTATTGCACCTGCTTTACGATACATAATCGGATGTAGCTTGATATTGTCAGTGTTACGAACTATTCATACACTCCCCAATGGCCAATCAGGATAGATGATATTTAAAAAATCCGTAAATGTGGTACAAGTGCATTGATTTTAGTCTCTGCACTCCGCGTATTTTATTTATTTATAAGAGCATCAAGAGCATCTATAATGAACTATATAAAACAAAAGGGGCTAAAATGACAAAATACACCTTCAATTTCAAAGCAGTTGATCTATTACTTACCACGGATTAAATTTTTTTGTTTTCCAAGCGTGTATGAACATAAAGATTAATAACTGCGCATTTACCCTTTCCTCCAGAAATGCGACAATTCAATACATTCGTCCCTTCGGGCCTCGTGCATATAAGACGCATCAAACTCATGCATAAGACGCATCAAAATCTCTCTTTACTCGCAAGAAGTAAATGCGCAGTTATTAACATATATACAGTAACAATTAATAAGTATAACAAATAACATAACAAGTCTAACTACTCACAATCTGCGGCGTGTAATACTACTGATGCACTAAATAATCCCAGCCTCGATTCCAGTTCACATAAAAAATTCCAGTTGTATTTTTAAAATTAGGCATTACCAGTCTTGCACCGTTTTCAGTTCTATCAAGTACACTTCCCTCTGGAAGCGAAAAATCATTGCCCGTATAGAATTTTCGGCTAAATGTTATGTTATCTTTGCTGTAAAATGTGGTAGAAACGTAGGCTCTTATCTCAGTTTTGTCATTTTTGTGTCTGGTGTCACGGGTGTGCTGCCGCCGCTAAAAGTAAGTCCTGCAGGGAGCAATGCTGGTTTTACTGTACAGATGATTTCAGGTAATATGTTTTCTGTAACAGGAAAAAAAACACGTATGACACGTGTATAATTAATTGCGTATTGCTAATTGTTACCTAGATTGACCATTTTCAGTTCACTTTTTTAATTTCTTTAAGTTCTTCCATTTCATTCAGCATATATAAATGTACATACATTATAAAAAAAAGTGTACAGAGATCGAAAAATGGAATTTATAATATGACAAAAAGTAGATAACAAATGAGATGTATATGCTAGGACCATCACTGGACAACCCCATGAGGCTTATACGAAGTGGTGGTCCTTACTTAAATAAGATCATTATTGATAAAACAAAGAACATTGACGTTAATTGAAATTACTGAAGGAAACAAAATACCGGTCATGCATGATACAAGACTGTGAGGGATGGTAGTAAGAGAAGAGAGAAAACCCAATAAGTAGGGACAAGATAACATGATAAAATGTTGGCGGAGCATATGCAATGAAATGAATAAAGGAATGACAGAAGTACGAACAAAACAAACAGAACAGGGCAGGACAGAATACCAACAAACAAAACATCACGAGAGATGAAGAGATGAAGAAGAAAAGTGACATGTGTCCAAAACAATGGTCATTCGATACTGGCTTAATTTCGGGTGAGAGAAATAAAAAAAATATCGAGGTAGGGGGAGTATAGAGGAACAAGGGCTGTATTTGATGATATATTAACGCCATGTGATAGGTGAAGTAATGGTAGTGCGTTACCGACACCTCCTTGCTTTCAAACGTAATCCGACTATATACTTATACATTGTTTTGAAAGGGATGGGAAACGTTAGCGCGTTAATTCGAATTCTGACCGCCGACTTCTACAACCAGTCATGCCAGTTGTATGAATCTTAGGGATGTTAGGAAACAAGAAATTGTGAAATTTAAAAATGTTACCAATATTAAAATAAACACACTTAAAGATGCTTGTTCCGATCGCCTTTGGGACCCTCTGATGTTTCCCGGAAGTAGTATCAATTCTGATATAAGATGAAAGGCTGTACCTTTATCATTGTCATCCTGAAATTTAGTTAGCTTCCAAATACATTTCTTTCCAAGAGACAGATGGAAATCTCGTTTTAATGGCCTTGCAATGTGCATTTATCGCTTCTACTATCAAACCCACAAATTGTTTCCCACGATACTTGGTGGTAAAGGTAAGTAAATTGTCTGCTAGTGCCCGGCTCTCATATCAAGTAAACAACATGATACACATAAATCGGAAACATAAAACTTTACAGATATTGAATCGTACAGTTAGTAAAATTACCTTTAGATTATTCAGAGAAGATGAGAAGTGGATTAGTCTGCGGTATCATCTCTGATATGTGGTTAGATGGGGGTTAGATTCACACTAAACAAATTGTCCAATTCGGTATCGATTGAAATATACCGTATCGTTGTTCAGTTAATATTTTCCAAACATTATTCAGCATAAAAAGATGTTCTCGTTTTATGCCACCCTGACCCTGATATTTGTACCTCAGTACTTCTTAGCAAAAGCGGAAATCATCTTGTCCCTCTGGAAGTTCCTTCTATTTCCTTCTTAATCTCAGATTTACGTAGTTTTAATACTTGCCTAAAATAAATTGACTATATTGAAATGAGATCTTCACTCGAAACATAGCATGCAACATGGCATATTAAATTACCCAAACGTTGCTTTTAATTCCTTACGAATAATGCTAAGTATTAACGTTTCTTATTTTGCAAAATTGAACTATTGTTTTTATTGAAATTTAAACTACTTAGTTCTCCAGGTAGACAAGGATGTATATATTTATTAATCTTTCCCTGGAGATGGCCAGCGCACAGTAGTGTTGAAAAAACCCATGTGCGCTTGGCCGGATTCGAACCGGCGACCTTCGTATTACATGCACGACGCTCTAACCGACTGAGCTATCAAGCAGGGTTGGTAGAAGAGCGATAGATGTCATCTATAGGTGTTAGGTTCGAAAGGTGTCCTTCGCTTTCCTAGCGGATAGCATCAGAACTGTATATTTAACATATACGATTATATTTGTTTTGAAATTTAAACTACTTAGTTCTCCAGGTAGACAAGGATGTATATATTTATTAATCTTTATTTATTAATCTTTCCCTGGAGATGGCCAGCGCACAGTAGTGTTGAAAAAACCCCATGTGCGCTTGGCCGGATTCGAACCGGCGACCTTCGTATTACATGCACGACGCTCTAACCGACTGAGCTATCAAGCAGGGTTGGTAGAAGAGCGATAGATGTCATCTATAGGTGTTAGGTTCGAAAGGTGTCCTTCGCTTTCCTAGCGGATAGCATCAGAACTGTATATTTAACATATACGATTATATTTGTTTTGAAATTTAAACTACTTAGTTATCCAGGTAGACAAGGATGTATATATTTATTAATCTTTCCCTGGAGATGGCCAGCGCACAGTAGTGTTGAAAAAAACCCATGTGCGCTTGGCCGGATTCGAACCGGCGACCTTCGTATTACATGCACGACGCTCTAACCGACTGAGCTATCAAGCAGGGTTGGTAGAAGAGCGATAGATGTCATCTATAGGTGTTAGTTCGAAAGGTGTCCTTCGCTTTCCTTGTTTTTATTGTTGCAAAATGAAATTGTTTTTTGTTGACAATATCTTTGCGCCCCATCAATGTTGATGCTGGCTACCTCAGAGTCCGCTGGATTCGTTACTCGGATGCCATCCCAAAGGTTCCTGATTCATCTCTACATTTTGCCAATTCTCTGTAAAACTTTCATTTATTAAAATAAATTTAAGTGTGTTTTTTCAGATTAGAACGATTAATCCAATTTAGCTATGGCACCACAAAAATAATAAATACCTTCACTGATACTATTTTACATAGGTCATGACACAAATTGTTTTGCAATATGTGCCGAACATCATTCCAAACTTTAAGTTGTGTCCTTATCATATGGATTACATACATTTATAAGAGGTCAATTAAATGTATTAATCGCCAACATTACCTATCAGAGGCACAAGTAAACGCACGTTTTACTACTTCTAACGCTTCCTGTTAATTAGGTACAACCGGATGAAAAAGGTGTGTCAATTGAAAACATTTGCAAAAACAATTCTTGTTTGGGATTGAATAGTACTGATCATCCATCATGGTGCCAAGCTTGAGACCTTTGTTACCAAAATATGATGTAACGCTGTTATATTTCATCATTTAGGACAAAAAATGGAAGAATGGTGGTTTTGTAAAGCCCATTTAATTATACACGGTGTAATGTCGCTTGCAAACACTTGCAAAATTTTCAAGGACAGGCCTTGCAATGCAACTAAGTAGAGTACAGTGACATTTCTTTAACCAATTACCGAACTGGGTATAAACCAGGCCATTTTGAATTCTTTTACTGAAAGACTTCAGCTGACTTGCAGCAGTGTTAGCAACAGAAGCATCTGTCTCAGAAACAATCGACTTCCATCATAAACTTTGTCAGAAGTAGTGGTCAGAATTAGGGGATGTGCCTCAGTCCGGGGCCTCAGTGTGGCTTAAAGGTTGAATCGGAGATTTCTTGAGGATGGCGCCCTCAATTTTCTAACAAATCATGTTTTTGGCATATACATAATGCTTACCCACATACTTATCATTGTATGAAATAGCTAAGCTAAAATCGACGTCTTTCTATAGAAAATCTCACCTTTGTAATGAAATTCCGGATCCGGATTTTTTGGTATACACAGTATGCTATGGTAATGTTACGTTATACATAACTGCTTACTGCAACAAAACTTTAGAATTGAGTATTTGGGTGACTATCTTTAGCTCTAGTTGACTATTAACTAATACACACAAAGAATTATTTCGAAATTTCCGAGATTTTTTGAAGAGCGCCCCCAATTTTTCAAACAATTTGAGATTTTTACACGGTTGCATTGGTAACTGGCTAGTAAACTATACCTGTGAATGGTTATGCTCGAAAATATCTGTGTCTCACAAACGAAGGAATTTGTAATTAGAATAATTATTATCGGGATCACGATAATAATTCAACGGCTGCTGGAAACGACCATCCAATGTGAAATAGCGCCATGTACGTGTCTACGCTCATCCATTAGTTGTTTTATTGGTTCAGGCAAGTCAAGTTAGAGGTTATTTTCTCGAGGTACTATTTCATCATGGACGGACATAAACGTAGCATTTCCAGCTCTGCCGTTAAGTCCAATCTGGGATCCCAATTCTAATTACAAAATCGCTTATTTTATGATAAATACGCATTTTTTAGCATTCTCGTTCGCAGGTATAGTTTCCTAGACAATTACCAACGTAACTGTGGCAAAAAATCAAATTTTGAAAATTGGGGACGCTCTTCAAAAAATGTGCCATTATTGCTTTAACGTTCGTTTTTTTCGGGATTCTCACTTGGAAAAAAAAAGGTGTAGACGACGAGGTTGTTTGAGTTATTGTGTATTTTGACGTACTTAAATTGCGTTTGACCCAATATACAGTAATCAACCAAGTTTTTGATCCAAGAAGGAATATAAGAGTTTTGCAACAAAATCAAGAATATTTGTAATGGCACGAGTAGCGCGCTAAATTCTCCCAAAGTTTGATCAGTCATTTCAAAGCCGTTTTTGAGGACTTCATTTCGTCATATCACTATAGTCATTTTGCAAATCTTCAAATCAGGGACATCAAAAGGATTTTTTCCCTAGTGGACATTAGGTAAATTCGGTGTTTATAATTATGTTATTGGTGTGCGTACATGTGGACACAAGGTGACACCGGAGTATGCAAAAAGTTTCATTAATGGTGCAACGAGAGATTTCACATATCAGGTGTCCCTAAAAAATCGAAAGTTCTGATTTGTGCCCTGATGTAAAATCTTTCCACCACAAATAACCCCATCTGAAAGGATTAAGCTGAGAAATGTTTCTTTGGTACAAACATTTTGAAACTTCTTATTTCGTATAGGAGCAAATACGAAATTCGGCCTATATGTTTTATATTGAAATACAAGCAAATCAGAATCACCTTCTTTTCTCTCTTTTAAGGCATTTCTGTAGCCACATAAAAGGTGAGAAATCTTTTGAGTGTCTAGTCTATATGAAATTACTATTATGACACAATATTTGGGTGATTCAAAAATCTCTCTTTGCACCTTTAAAGGGACGTGAAAAGATTTTCTGTGGATATATTTATTCCATAATTTACACTTGATTGTTTGTGGAACACCCTATGAGAACATTTCTAAGTTTATAGGATCCACGCAATCTATGAATTCATGTGACTTTTCTGTTAGTTCCAGTGCAATCATTAGAAGGTTTGACACCATTACGAGGTTAGTGTCATTGCCATCATTTAGAAGGTTTAAGTCATAAGTAATTTTTATAGCTTCATCAGTCAACCACACGAAACTTCTTCATGATGGACAGCTTCAGCTGGATGCTGTTGCTATCTCCCCATCTGATAATGTTCGTAATTTGGGCGTTATTTTTTGACAGCCTAATGTCAATGTCTAAACATGTGTCCAGCCTTGCTAAATCTGTTAACTGGCAAATTAGAAACCTTTATAGAATACGTAAATTTAGATCATTAATTTTGTCACGCTTAGACTACTGTAATCTGTTGCTCAATGGTAGTACTCAGACATTCTCCAAAAGCTTCAAAACAAGTGTGCTCGTCCCATATTCCAGTATCCTAGATTGACTCACACAACCCCTCTGTTGAAGGAACTTCACTGGCTTAGTATATCTGATCGTATTAAATTCAAGACTCTTCTATATGTTTATAAGGCACCGAATGGGCTTTGTCCTCAGTATATCAGTGAATGTCTGGTGGTCAGCATGGTCAGTAGATCACGTCCTGGGTCTGTTACCACTCGTTCTAGCCACCATGGTCTCACTCTCGTTGTTCCTAGGACACATAAATGTGCTGGCGACAGGGCCTTTTCAGTGGCTGCTCCAAAGCTATGGAACCAGATTCCCATCACCATTCGTAGTGCCAGTACTGTTGAAAAGTTTAAGTCAATGCCCAAAACTCACCTCTTTCAGTCGTATTACTCATAAAGGCGCTTTGTATCTTTGTGAAAAGACACCTTTCAAAATATAAGTCATGTATGTTAAGTGTTGTGACGTCTCATGGATGTTAAAGGTCAGAAATACCTTTTAAACACAAATAAATGAGCCTTGTGCACAAATGATCTGAATTTTATAATATAACAAACACAGATTTAATGATTTTAATAAGATTGGTTCAAAAATTTGGTATGTCCAAAACAAAATTACATATATAAAATTACACAATTTAAGATGATACTTATTAGAGTCCACAAATGTCCCAAGTTAACAGAAACGTTGCAGTCCAAACGATGATATGTCCTCACAAATGACTTGACTTCAAAATGACACCATGCAAAGTCACACTTAAAAATCCACGGATAACAAGATCCATGGGTATCTTCTCTGTCTTGAAGATAAATTTTGTCCAGCAGTTCAAGACGGCGGGGTTTTCCCTCGACAACACTAATATTCCACAGTATATCAGTCCAAGATATTCACCATGATTTCCATCTGTCCACAATTTGGAATCCTATTTTGATTCCCAGCACCTTTGGCTTCAAAGACGACAGTAGAATAATTACAGCGACTTCTTACACATGGAATTATTATAATCCTGGCACTAGGTACTGTACAGGTCTGCCACTCATTGCAGATCAAAACTAGCTATAACCATACTGTATATCTCCTGATTACTACTGATGGCTGCTGGCCCTGAGTCTTTCCAGTGAGAAGTGTTTAACTACTCACAGCTAGATTCCCCTTTCCTAATAATAATCATTACAGCATCATCATGCATATACATAATCTTGCACTGATCAATTGGTTTTCACATAAATTACATCATCTGCATTGCGCCATTTTATATAAATAACTTCATGGGGAACCCCCAAATATGCAATCTGTTTTAATCTCAAAGCATAAACCAGTTGACTCAGTTTCTATATAAATTTACATCTTGGGGAATTTCTTCTCTTGTGCAATCTATCTAGTTGTAAACAACAGGTGTGATCTCAATATAGCACTAGGGGAATTCCCTATTCTCTTTTCAAAATAAACAAAGTAATTTTCCCGAGAGAAATCTTTTCTCAAATAAAATTGAGAAAATAATATTTTCAAGCACAAAATGGAGGCTAATATAACATAAGTCATGTTAGTTAAGCGTGCACTTGTACACAAAACGTGGGATTCTTTTGTTCGACCCACGAACAAAAATTATGGCTCTCGCATTGTATCTAAACTTCCCTATTGTCCAAATGAAGTCCACTTGCTTCATTTGTATACATCGCAATAAGAAAAATTACTTGCTGGAATTGTACCCCTAAACAAGCATCAGTAACACAATAAGGTACCCTAGACAAAACTTGCCTTTCCCCGCACCCTAAGCAAGTAATCGATGCAATTATACCCCTAAACATGAAAAAAAAAGAGATACGAAGGAAGCACATCGAACCACTTGACTTTTGAACGACCTATCTGCCGCCCCATAATTGCTATTGTTATTCATATTCTCTCAAGTGGCCCTTCCGAGGATAATCCTAAACCGATTTTCTCGCTCGAGAAAATTCGCAGTTCGTGGTTGTTTCTTCATTGCGTAAAGATTCCGGGTCATCGGGAATCAGCGAATCAGCACGCTATGAATGCTGCGAAGTAAATACTCTAACATATGGCGGCTTACATGGAAACCGATCAACACGCCCGGGGGGGATTTTGGTCGGAAACCCATTCTCGTTCCGAAAGAAAGAGGGACTAGCTGCAAATGCGGGACTACCGCTATAGGGGTATCAAATTCACAATAATCAAGTTCTAGTCCCGCTATGGGTACAAATTCAGTTGTGATTGTGACTGGTTCAATGATACAAATAATAAAAATTGACCTAAACATATCAGCAAAATAACCCTAAGTGTGTATTTTTTCTTGCAGTAGCACAAGTGTCATTTAATTGTATATTGGCTATTTTAAATGTGTATCTTTTTTCATGTATTGAGAACAGGTCCCGCAAGGGGTATAATCTCACTTCATATTACCTTCAATCTTCAATCAATTTTTATTTGGTGTATTTTTAAGGACTATATAGAGTAGGCGTGTATGATCAAATTAGTCCACTCAATCTACGGTATGACCTGGACAAAATTGCTACAGAAGGTTTTCTTGCTGTAACCTGTTGTACAAACCCTCCCGAACAACATATCAAAAAGGTAGAAAAAAGGAAGCATGGCAAGACATGCTAATTTGCATAAAACCTATGTGCCATTTTTGCCTATATTTTGGTTATTATACAATATATTAAAAGGGGACGACCAATTTAAGTAAATAAAGTTTTCATCTTGATAGAATGGTCTTCCCCCCTAAACCCCATATGTATAGTTTTGCACTGATATTTCAATCCGTTTTCATGTGAGAGCTAAAAACTTAGCCCTATATGTGTAAAAATTAATATCGGTCGACCAAAAAGGGGGTACATTTGCGCTCTTAACTTCCAAACCAAATATCCTTTAGCCCTAAGATTTCACAGGGTAAATGACGAAAATAGAAGCTTTCTTCGAATACCAAAATGTTGACCACTTCCGGTAAAATCTTGGAGTATGGGGACGATGCTATTAGCGATCAGGCCACGGCCCTTTAACTCTTGAGTCTTTCTTGCTGTCCAACATAGGACCCGAGGTACTTGAGGTCTAACCTTTTTGAGTTGTGTACCGTGTGTAGTGCAGATAGGTTGAACCGTTGAAGATTGACGGTCATGTATTCCATTCCGTCTCTTTGGCATTTAGATGTAGGCTGACTTTATCTGCAGCATTCTTAAATGATGCTTTGTAGTAGATCGTGTGCAGCACAATCACATATTACGTCTCCTTTTAGAGCTGGGTAGTCAAGGTCTGTGAGATGCTGACTTTGCTGACGTCTAGAATGCTTGACCGCCTTTTTATGCTGCTGTCCTATACCTATTATCCAGGCTATTACCAAATGACCCCCTTTTAAAATGTTCACATACTCAATGACCCCCATTTTCTTCTTTCCTGCTATCCACTTTTATCACAAGTTTGCATAAAATTATCCACTTTTTTAAAGAATTTGAACACCCAAATTCAAAATTTTCGCAGCCTACGTGCACATTTTAACAATTTTATAATTTCATGGCAGCAATTTTGTAATTTCATGGCAATTTGAACTCTGGAAAAGAGGAACTTCCTATTTTAACTTCAGGTTTCAACATCATTGGCCCCCTTCTTAAAGTTTCATACTGGATGGCCCCATTTTTATTCATCTTGTGTACCGAATGACCCCCCTATTTTTTAGTACATTTTATCTGAAAGGACCCGGGAAGGGACCCTATTTTTCACGTGGCCGAGGCACATATACCCATCACTTCGCATAGGGAGTGCCCCCCGGCACTAGTTGACCCAATGTGTTTGAATAAATACTCTCTGATGATAATTTGCTAAATAAAGATCTCCCCATCCCGAATGCAGTCTGATAAATCATCTGGAATGCAAAATTAATTTTGGCGGGAAACTTACGGCCATCTTGAATAATGACTATCACTTTTCACTTTTAATATATCAGTTGCAAGTGTTACACACCTTAGCCATGCAAAACATAGCCATGCAAAACATGTTCAAGTACTAACAGAAAAATGGAAAAACTCCCTAAACATGCATTTATGAGCTATATACCTTTGTCGAAATATGGGCGTATACGTCCACGTAAGATAAATGCAAGTTAGCATGTCTTGCCAGGCTTCCCTTTTCCTACCTTTTTGATATGTTGTTTGGGAGACCTTTTACTGCTAGTTACAGCAAGAAAACCTTCTGTAGCAATTTTGTCCGGGTGTACCTAGTATTTTTCATAAAATGAGTGGACTAAATCAGAAAATATCTGGGAAGGTTAGTGTTTCAAATATATGCATAGGTAAAATTAGTGTTTCAACCAGGAAAATCGAAGTATTTTGAGCGTATCATACGACTGCTATGATGCTTTAATATGTATTTCACCTATTTGCGGATTTCAAGGCCCGAGTTTGAAGTCAAGGACAGACTTGTTTTGCTTTTGTTTTGTGCTTGATGCTGAATGTGGTCCTAAATGTGCGAGCTCTCATTTAGAAAATGCACCCTTTTTCTTAATTTTGGTGATTTCTAGACCCGAATTCTTGGACACTGATGATATCCTCTTGTCTATGAAGAGTGCCTCCCTGGTGCTAGTGGTAAATAGACAATATGAATAAAATGACAATATAAATGCCCCTGTGGAAGGGGTAAGAATTCTTCTCTTCGCATGAACAGTACATTAAATTTTAGTTTCCTGTTCATTTGAAATAAAGTGCTACTAAGCATATTTGACGTTGGTTTGCTGGGAAAATAAAAGCATTGGCAGTTTTGTATTATGTTGTCCTCTAAAGTTAGCCCAGGAGACTACAAGAAAAGTAGCATTTAACATTCTACAATTTATTAGTTCTTTTTTATTCTTAATCTTAAAACCTAAAATAATGTGCTTTTGTATTTTCACTCAAAATGGCTGAAAATGTATGACCACTTGAGCTAGCGGTTTTGGACATAACTCGAAAAACAAATGTTGCTTTTCAAAAATTCTTCTGTTCGAGTTGTTTCAATCATATGAGTAATGGAGAGAGAGAAATCATCAATCTGCTTCAAATCAGCTTAAGTTTAAAGTATTGAATAAACTTCAAGAAAAGGAATGTTGTGATTTGCCTACTTTTATTGCGACTTAGCAGCTGTCGTATTGGTAACCACCTTCTGCAGTGTTTAAAATAAAAAGAGCTTAAAATCTCGTTTATAATTACCTTATTACCGAAAGGTAAAAACAGGAACGATTAATAACAATCCCCCTGATACGATTCTGTCAACTGGGTCATACTACTACTTTTCCAATAAGCACGGGTCCCACGTGTTGGAAACCTAAGTTCATTACAACCACATTTAATTTATAGACCGCCATCAGCAGAGAGCCAGATCATGGGAGTCTATTGCAGTCAGAGAACGCATAATAAATGCCAATTGTGTACAAACTGATTTTAGGGTGACTTCGTTTAATTAATAGTGATAATTCTTAAAAACAGTGGAGCAAGTGAAATAATTGTCTTCAACTTACAAGTAGTTTAATAAATTATCTTTCAACTTACAACTGATAATGTTAGTCCCCACCTGATTTTGAATGAAATATATTTCTTTGGGATTTCTGCTTTTTATTTATTTTCTGTATTTGCCTATGGTTGCCATTGTTTAGAACATGAGACGTAAAAGCGTACATTGTATGCTAAAGTATGTGAATGGGTGTGTGTGTGTGTGGTTTGGGGGTATATAAATACTCCTTATGTCCCTGTGTGTGTGTGTGGGTGGTGCATGTGTGTGTGTGTACGCGTGCACGCTTCTCCCGCGCGGCGGTATGTTCGCATAAACTGAGAGGAGACTTTGATATACCGCATTGGCTCTTCTCTACTATAAAGAACATATTCCCCCATACTCGCAAGCACAAATGGAGTAAACGAAAACACTAAACAAAGAACATTTTCACCACAAAAATCTCGAGAAACTTAATATGAAAACATTATTTCATATTTTATATAGGCCTTTTTTGTTGACACGGCATCGTTCATTGAAAGGACTTATGTTTACCGATGGAATTTTAATATATGATATAATTTTGTTAAGATCGTGCCTAGGCTGATGATCCTTATGACCTTAATTAATGGTCATAGAGCCCTAACATTCCCTGCATCATTATTCAACAATATCTTCATTCATATACAGTACATTGTAGCCAGACACTAGGTATTAGGACAGTTTCCTTTGTAGACGCTCTAGCAATTATTTCAAACGGTCTTGTTGACTGACATAGGTAATATCTAACCCGTATAAAACGCTGATGGCTCTTCTAAAACGTTTTTATTTAAACAGGTTAATCTTCAAAATAAATTCGGTGTTACAATCGCGCCTCTATGGCAAAGTGTCCTGTTAAAAGTTTAACAAATTTTATAAATTTTTGGCGTCTGTATAATCCATAGCAACGAGTCATTATCAATCTGCATAGAATTGAGATATCATTCGTATTTCCTATCTTCCCCTTCAAACGCTTAAAAACATAGTTTTTTTTCTCTTTTCTTTGATCTGTACATTGTATTGGGGGGGGGGGGGGGGGGGGGGTATCAACGTGCAGTTATTTTCCAGTTATTAAGAAAACCTACACCAAAAATAATTATAATGAAAACACATTTTCGTCACAAAGTATATAGAAACAAACATTGGAAATGTTTCCCAAATCAAATAATTACGAAGGGTCCGTTGGAGGCCAGCTTGGATCTCATAGTCAGTCATATAAAATGGTTCAATTTAGTTGAAAAATTTTCAAATGATTTGTCTCATCAGAAGGAGTCAGAAAATATATACCTTGGCATATTTCTGATGTTCAGTTACATAGATCGGGGTGCAATGTGATAAGGTCATAACTTTTGATGTCATTGTACAGGAGTTGCCAACTTTCGAAATGCAAATGAATCCAGAAAAGTAATAGTTTGTCATATCTAAAATGTTTAGTTGTGGTATAGTTCGGTGTAAAGTTACCCACTTGTTCAAATTTTGACTCAAAAATTTTTTTTATGGGGAAATTAGGGACAAGCGTCTTTCCCTAAACATAATGCAAAACGGAAGAGCCCAACACGGAAACTATACATTTCCATTGCTCATGCTCATACAAAATTGACACCCTTTTGTCAAGAAACTTAAGCATTTTGAAAACTTTGGCCCCGGTACAATTACCAATCAAAAGTCAATGACCGTTATCCACATTTTCAACCATATTTTTGTAACTGACATCGAAGAGATATGACCAACTATTTATGTTATTCTTATATGAGCTAAAATTAATCCCTTTGTACGGTTTAATCCCAATCCCTATTTATCCAAGATGACCAACAACATATATTGTTATGACGTCTTGTAGGCGTCTAAGTCAGAAATACCTAGTTTCAAACACTAATAAATGACGCCTTGTGCAACAAGTGATCTGAATTTATTATAATATAATAATAATGATTTCCATGGGAGTTCCGATACATTTATAGAAAATGAAAAAAGAAAAAAATAAAAAAGTAAAATTTAACACATTTATATTATGATACTTAATGTCAAAAGAAGACGTTGCAGTCCAAGGATGATATGTCCTCACGGCGAGGAATCAAATGACAGCGCACAATTCATACAAAACTCCTCAGGTAATATGATTCCAAGGGAATCTTCTTATTCCTGAAGGTAATCTTGTCCAGCAGTTCAAGACGACGGGGCTTTCCTCGACGACACTAATTGTTCACAATAATAAAATCAGGTAATATTACCACCATTGTCTCGCTATGTCCTCATATAGGGACCACAATGGATCTTTTGATTCCGAAAACTGAAGCTCTTTGGCTTAAAAGACGACAGCAGACATTGCTATCAAGCTCCGGCGGCATCAAAAGTATTAAATCCTGGCAATAGATGTAGAAAACTCAAATCTACCAGTTATTGCTAAAGTCCAACTAGCTATAATTATTCTGTATAGCTCCAGAGCTTAGTTTAGCTCCTGATTTCAATTGCGGCTCAGTCCTTCAGTCAAGTACTATTAACTTCTCACAGCGAGGATTCTTCTACCATAATCATTATCATCATCTGCATCAAACACAAACCGTAGGCCCATCCAACAGATTCACAAAAATTACATCATTTCACATTATAACTTTATGGGGAGGAATTCACTATCCCTCAACATGTTTTGAATCTAAAAGCATAAAAAAGTTGGACTCGTTTCTAAGTTTGCATTCTGGGAATTCCCCACGTCCCATATTGTGCAATCTAAACGGTGCACTTAGCAAAAAACAAACTAGGGGTATACCCTTTCTCTCTTTTTTATAGTAGAAACAAAGTACTTTTCCCGTGCGAAATCTTTTTTGGAGGGTAATATAAATCCTCCCCCTTTTAAAAAGACAATTTGAATGAAATTGTACATACAGTTTACACAGTGCACATTTAACTCTTATTATAATGATCTTGCATTGCTGCCTCAGTCTATTTACATAAAGTTGTAATACTAAATCTCTGAACAAAATTTAAGGCAGCTCTGGACAAGGCACTCTTGCCAAAGACATTCTTTCCTTTGATAGGTTTATGTCCAGATTGTATTCTTGTTAGAGGTAAACTCACCTGAAGTATTGTATTTCGTTTTTATTTGGATGAAATGAAAGTCAACGGATTGTGATCCGGGTACACTAGAACGGGGTGCACTGTTGTACTTCAAGTCACTTCAAAAATTTGCAAGACAAATAGCAATGCAAGACATCTTTCTCATGTTGGTAGTTTTCTCATGTTTGTCAAACTTCTTTGAGAAATAACATACAGGATGATCTACATCATTTTCATCTGCTTGCATGAGAACACCACAGCCTACATCACTGGCATCAACTACCAACTTGAATTGTTTCTGAAAGTCTGGCGCAATCAAAACTGGCGCATTCATCAAAATAGACTTGATTTTCTCAAACGCTTTTTGGCATTGCTCTGACCAGACAAATTTTGCATTTTTCTTCAGAAGGTTGGTCAGCGGACACGCAATTTCTGAAAAATTTGGACAGTATTTTCTGTAATACCCGACCATACCTAAGAATCTCATGAGATCTCTTTTGCTCTGTGGTGTGGGGAATTTCTCAATTGCTTCAACTTTTGCAGTGATTGGCCTAATTTGCCCTTGTCCTACAACATGCCCTAAGTATGTGACATTTGCATGGCAAAATTCACTTTTCACCAAATTTACAGTCAAACCTGCCTGAGATAATTTCTCAAATAATTGATGGAGCTGTCTCATGTGTTCTTCCCATGTTTCACTGTACACAAGGAGATCATTGACAAAGGCTTCACAATTTTCTATGTCTGCAACTACTCTGTTCACTAATCTCTGAAATGTTGCGGCAGAATTTTTGAGACCAAATGCCATTCTTTTGTATTGGTATAGGCCATCGGGCGTACAAAAGGCTGAAATTTCTTTGGCAAGGTCAGTGAGGGGAACTTGCCAATACCCCTTCAACAAATCAAATTTGCTAACAAAATTGGCTTTTCCAACTCTATCTATGCAATCATCAATCCGTGGGATCGGATATGAGTCGGTTTTGGAACAGAGGTTGACTTTTCGAAAATCTGTGACAAAGCGAAATGAACCATCAGGTTTGGGAACCAGAATACATGGGGAACTCCATTCACTATTGCTTTGCTCTACTATTCCATTGTCTAACATGTATTTCACCTCATTTCTGATATGTTGCAACTTGATTGGATTCACCCTATAAGGATGTTGCTTTATAGGATCGGAGTCCCCTACATCAATGTCATGGGTTATGACATGGGTTTCAAGGGAACATCAGGAATATGTTTACCACTCATAATTCTCCAAATTTAAACCTTGTTGACTTGTGGGACGGTGACCCTAGTTTCTTGTCCTAATTTGGAAGTAGTCAGAATTTTGCAGTTAACACCATAATCATTTCTGTGTTACCAGGTGTCTTGTTCAGCTACTGACTCTGTACGTGATGTCATCATTTATACACTCATTCAAAACTCTGGATGACACCAACAGAAGGCTGTTCCGTATCTCTTTAATATACTCTTTGGCATATGTGACAAATTGTCGACGGATCGTGCCTGGTGTTTGATCACCATCGTCAAGGTCTCCCACTTTGTTCTCAATCTCATATGGTCCAGGATACTTGGCTTGCAAAAGGATTGCAATTGTATTGGAAAAAGTGCAAAAAAACTTTAATCACCTGGTTTGAATACTCTGGTCCTGGAATCTTTGTATACCATGTTTTCATTTTTGCTGGCTCTGTTTGAGATTGTGTTTGGCAATTTCTGTGGGTCTTTGGAGCCTGTGCCTTAATTGAGACACATAGTCTTAACCAAATTCACATCAGGATTTTCAGACAACCCCCAATTCTCTTTCAGTAGTTTCAATGGGGTCCCCTAACTTTGTGACCAAACACCAATCAAATTGAATGAATCCTAATAATTCTTGTACAGCCTCCCTGGTAACAAATAACAGGAGCTGAACTCCCTCATCCCATCCCTCTCAATTCAAAACAGAGGTTTTGATGCATTGTTTTCATGTTTGGTGGTACCTTTCTAGGGGACCCTGGGAGTCTGGGTGGTATGCTGAAGAACATGTACTGGAATTCCCAATGGGTCCATGACTTGTGGAAACAAACCTGACATGTGAAATTTGAATCCTTGATAGGGACTGAATGATTTGGGAAGGCAGCCTACTAGGGTGAAAACTTTGTTAGAAGCTTTCACAATATTTTGTGCCCTAATCTCAAGGTTATAGCCTCAGGGAATATTGTGGAAGGCACACATGATGCGTCAGGACATAATGATTTCCTGACTTGGTCTTTGGAAGTGGTTCCTACGCAATCCATGAACACCATACTAAATGGCTCATCAATGCTGGTATTGGTGAAAGGGAGCAGTAGGAATTTTTCTGATTGGGCTTGCCCACCATGCTGGGAAGTTGTGACAAGTCTACAATTACTCAACACATCTTTTCTAACGTGTAGGCCACCAAAAAATGACTCCTAATTCTGTCATGTGTTTTTCTCACACCTAAGTGTCTGCCATGGGACTATCATAGGCTATGCCATACTTCCCTATGGTATACTTTGGCAATACATTTGAGCCACGACCTGCCATGACTCATCTACAAGTGATCGGGTGGCCCGACATTTCTCATGAGGACACCATTTGTTTGGTAGAAACATACAGTAATTTGCTATCAGCTTTGTGGCGACAATTGCCCTCTCACCTATTTTCTACGTGCTGGGTCGTTGTGCTGCGCATTTCATTTACCAGCTTGTCATGGCTTAAAGGGTCTCCTTTACAGTCCCTAACTCTATCATGATCAGCGGCTGGATTTTCAGTGTTTACCAGTTGTCTCTGTTTGTCCTCAGGGGCTGGATTTTCACTAACAGGGAAGTGAGTACCCTGAGGGAAGAGGGACCTCCAAAATTTTCCCCCTCTACTTTGAGAGAAAAGTATCCTCTAATTGGGACCAAGTCCTCCTCCGTCATCTTTCTATGTGCATGAGTAGTTTGACCACCATCTGCTCACTGTTTCCTGTGAGGCTTTTCGGTCATTGACATAGTACCGCACATGCTGGGAAAATGTCTATTTTCCTCATAAAATTTATCCCCTGTACAGGGCACCTGGGAAAACTATGGGATCTGGGAGACTTTTCCCTGCCAAATCATTCCCTAACAACAGGATGCCCCTTCTTTAACTGGTAGTTCTTGTCTAACACAAATGGTGACAGTTCCAGCAAAACAAGTCTGATTTCCAATTCATTTTGTGGAGCGGAACACTAATACAATCCATACCTATCCGAAGCAATGACACTAGTTACTGTGGAACTCTTCTATATTAAAATGGAAGTCCATCTTCCAATATCATGGACTGAGCGCAGCACGTGTCCTGCATGATTCTAATGGGTTTTGGATCTAACTATCACCTGAAAGTGTAGACACAAATCCCTCCACAAACAAAAGGCTTAAAAGTCATCCCTTACTTTTTCTGTGTCCAGTCCTTTTGTGGCATTTCTTGTTTTGAACAGAAGAATGAAACTTTTGACCTCAAAGTTACTGCACAACCTATTGGTTTGGACTCACTTTGGCTTCTCTCCTTTTTGGGTGGATAGCCACGTATCTCCCAACACCGTGACCTTGTTGTTCCTGGCTTTTTACAGTGATGGCATGTGAACTGGTGCTTTTGGGTCCATCCCATGCTTTGATTAGCACCATTACTTTCTTTACTCCCTTTTTCATGGTAACCTATGGGATTTCCCCTCCTGAGTGCTACCATGAGATGCTTTGGTTTGAACCCGGACTTTTGGTTGTACTTGTTGTACCTATTAAATTTTCTTGGCTGGCCTACTATATGACTTAGTTTGTGAGTCAAAGCGTAGTCGTCGGCCTTTACGGCTGCTTCACGCAACTGTCATTTTGTTTTTCCATCCAGAGTGTTTTGATAACTGGATGTAGACACTGTTTGAACTCGTCAACTAACATCAACTCCTAAGTTGACCAAGTTGCCCGATTTCTTTTGAGAAAGCAGCGATCAAACATTTGGTTCCTTTACACGGGCAAATTCAACAGGGGTCTGGTCATCCTTTTTCTACAAGACCTGAATTTTTGTCTATATGCCTCTGGCACCAATTCATATGCTTTGAGCACTGCCTGCTTAACCCTCGTCATAATAACTACATCTGTCTAATGCCTGGCCGAATATTTTCTCGGGTTTTTTACCATGACATGACTGAGCACCAAGGTTCCCAGACCCTTGGGGCCATTTCAAGCTATTGGCATTTTCTCAAAGTGTAATAAGTATTTGTCTACTTCTTGTTCCTGAATTTTGGAACCAGATAATATTTTTCGCCGCATCAAAACAGAGGGTTTGGAAGAGTCGGATGAGCTAGCCTTTTGTTTCATTTTTCTACTTATTGAGCTTCATCTCTTTTTGTTTCATCTCATTCTGCATTCCATTTCCTTTTGTTTCATTTCATTTTGGCAACTTTTCCTTATTCTAATTCATTTGCAATCTTTCTTTCTCCTTTGCATATCAACCTCTTTTAGTTTAACTGCATCACTTGCACCCTTTCCAGAACCTCTTCTATCCTATCCACATATGAACTATCCCAAAACATCTTCCTGGACAATTTTATCATCAAATATTTTTGATGATCTTCTTTTCTCCATAGCATGTTTTCCTCAAGTCCCAAATGCTTGGCTGTTTCATTAACTCAGGCTTTCTTAGCTCCTCAAACTGCTCCCAAGTATTGCCCTGATGACACTTCTGGATCAAACCCATTTGTGGCTGTACTCTACAACACAATATAATATTGACTGAACCTAAACTACAAAGTAGTACATGCAATACACGCAACATTTTGTAGCCACATGTGCACATTTTACAATTTTATAACACTTTTTGGTGTGTAAATTTGTATACCATAAGGCCAAATTTATCTCAATTAAATTCCCAAGGACGAGCCCCCCAATTCTGTTATGACGTCTTGTAGCCGTTCTAGGTCAGAAATACCTTTCAAACACTTATAACTGAGCCTTGTGCACAAGTGATCTGATTTTCATATAATATAACCGATTTTAATGATTTGTCATTGGTTCAAGAATTTGGTATGTCCAAAACAACATTACATATATAAAATTATGCACATTATATACTTGATATTAATGTCCCCAAAGAGCCGTTGCAGTTCACGGTTGATATGTCTCACAGCGAAGACCCAAATGACAGGCGCCACAAGTTCTACAAAACTCCTCAGGGTAATTATATCCAAGGTAATCTTCTCAGTCCTGAAGTAAATCTTGTCCAGCATTCAAGACGACGGGGCTTTCCTTCCCTCCCCTCGACGACACTAATGTTCCACACTAATAAATCCAGGTAATATCCCACCATCAGTCGTCGCTAATGTCCTCATTAGGACCACAAATTGGAATCCCTTTGGCTTCCGAAAACTGAAGCTCTTTGGCTTAAAAGCCTACAGCAGACAATTTAGCTATCAGCGCGCGGCATCCAAAGTATTAAACCCTGGCACTAGATGTAGAACTGATCTACCATTTTGTAGAGTACAACTGGCTATACTTATACTGTATAGCTCCAGAGCTCTAGTTTAGCTCCTGATTTCAACTGCTGGCCTCATCCTTCGTCACAAGTACTATTTAACTTCTCACAGATAGATTCCCCTTCTAACAATATCCATTACATCATCATCATGCACAAACACAACCCAGCACCATCAAATCAGATTTCACAAAAATTACATCATTTCACATTTATAACTTTATGGGGGAATTACCTATCCCTCAACATGTTTTGATCCTAAAGCATAAACAAGTTGACTCAGCTTCTAAGTTTAGCATTCTTGGGGAATTCCCCACTTCCCCTATTGTGCAATCTAAACAGGTGCACTTAGCAAAAACAAAAAAAGGGGTATTCCCCTTTCTCTCTTTTTTATAGTAAACAAAGTATACTTTTCCCGTGAGAAATCTTTTCTCAAATAAAATTGAGAAAATAATATTGTAATCAAAATTTTGAGGATAATATAACAATATAGACCCCGTGGGACAATATTTGATTTTGGTAACATCAGAATTCTTGAAGATGATAACATAGTTGTGCTAAAAATCATGGGAACCCATATAATCTGCTAGACTATCTGATACACTTTAGGCTAATATCACAATTTGTGTTCCACAACTAGCAGTATCTTCAATATTCTCAAAGTGTTATTTAAATGATTGAAGATGTAAGATTGCATTCTGGGATATTTTTATTTATTATTGCTGGCACATACCAAAAAAAAAAATGGTGGGAAAAAGAAGAGAAAACCCTGTCTTGTGCATATCTTATATATATTGACACAAACGTTACATTATATACACAAGTCGCGTTGGGTTGAAAGTTGCACGAGGGGAGTTTTGGTTTTGCCTAGAAACCATCGAAACATTTGGTGCATATTCTTGTGCAAGGTCATATTCAAGGACCGCTCTGTGGATAGATAAAACAAATTGTTGTTGACCTTTTTTATATTCCTCTACCCCTATGACTGACCCAGGCCAATAAGGCGACATTCTGGTGTCCCACGTTATGTCTCGCACAACTCTACAACGTCTTTGTACTTTATAGATACACCAAAATCTACATTTTGTTCCAAACAGACATTAAAGAAATGTGTATGTCTGACATAACATGTGACACGCATGTGACACAAAAAATGGACCCAGGAATGACCCAACTATATAACACCCCGGATTCGCGATGTGATTTTTACATTTCCTTGGATCATTTAAAATCGCACTAACAATTTAAATAAAAAATGGCATCAAAATACTAACGAGAATGGATCATTCCATTATCGCGGATGTGAGGATGAACTTTCACTACTATACTTTCACTGACTATAATTCACCCTGGAGCAGGTTTTTAATTGATAGTCGGCTATCTAGCTTGTTCACTAGTTTGTAGGTAAATATGTCCCACGGTAAAAGACTGGAAGATATCACATCCAGAAATCCTCTTGATATTCCCGGAAAATTATTCGACCCATGAGAAAGGGAATTGTCGTTAAGAAGATTTCATTTAATATTCTGAGCTTTCAAATAATAATTGTCAAAAGTGGAATGATCTTGTGCAGTTCGGGAAAGGATATAACATTTACTGTTGTACACTGTTAAAAATGTTCCTAATTTTACCAGACTACCTTTTAAATTACGATAAACCCCAATTATTCAATAATCTTCACGCTTTATTACCTTATACCTAACATAAAATTACAATTTGGAAGCAGAAAAATGTGAATAAACAGTGGCTACAAAATAATACTCCACATTTTGAAAAAAGGTAGTATTTATACGCTGACCGTTATTATATTTTCCGTAATATTACGTTCTTTTGTAACTTACTTGTTTTTAATGTAAGAATAAGAACTATGAAAATCGTTTTACCTATAAAATGTGTTAAATAACGTCGTAACGTCATTAAAAAAATGCAAAATCTTATTTTCCCTATCATTTTTAAATAGTTTTAAAAACTCTTTTCCTCCTTTTTGTATTATCTGTAGGCTTAATTTGAAAAAAGTAGTACAACACACACACACACAATTATTATATATATATTAGATATACTATCATCTATATAATATATATATATATCTCTTATATATATATAGATATATATATTAGTTAATTTTAGCATCTGCTATATCAGTAAAGTCATGTAGTGTAGTGGATAAGGTTTAGGACTTGTAATCTTAAGGCCCTGGTTGGATCCTATGTACGGTACAAGAATGTGTACACTACCATATAAAGTGTATAAACTGGTTAAATCTTTATTTCTTCACGTTTCCCCTATGTTTATTGCCTTTTTTTCTCAAAATTGTTTGTCTGAAATATAACATTTTTACAACCACGTGGTAACGTAAATACAATGTCTGTATGATGCCATAGCTACAACGTGAAAATTTGGTCACAGGATTGTAATAACGTTTAATTCTTAATATTGTTTAAACAAGTCAAAAACCAACAATAACGTTGAAACTGAGATTTTATTTACGCCGTTATTTTACGTTCCCTGCAATGGTTCCGTATATTTTTACGGCTCCATTTATTTTACGTTCTGGATGTAGTGAGTCCCAGCTGCCACATGCTCGACACATAGTTATGGAATTCACATTCTAAGCTTTCGCTAATTAGAAGAGAAAATAAAAAGTATAACTGTGGCTGAAAGCTTTCATGGTTGTAGTTTTATAAGAAAGCATCCCAACTTATTAATTTTGTCTGGCGTAGTATCGTGTCATAAAAGAAGCAGGATTGTACAAATATCATTTCTTCATATAGCTCGCTATTTTCGCTGCACTTTTGTCCATCACATCTATTCAATATAGTTGAAAAACACGACAAAAATTCTCGACCATTATCAACCATTGGTGGCAACGTTCAGCAATTCATTTTGCTCCACATAATTATGACACGGTCTATTGTCGATATTTAACGGTCCTAGATATATGTGTGACATAGACATACAAAAAACTAGGCCTACACCTACATAATTTATTAGTGATTACCCTATGAATCATTTTCCTAGACATTTTTAATAAATATTGAAACAAAAACCGTGCTTTTTGACATTCAAATGTCTCAAGGGAGCATTCTTCTTGCTACAAACATGACAAACGTGCTTCCCTTCGACAGATTCAACAATCTTCCTATTTTTCAGTCACTACTTTCAAGCCGGAAGAACACAATAATATCTAATACTCCAAAATGGCGACCGATCGGTGACATTTTAAAGGCTGGGGTAAATATCCCAGTCGGAGAAGACTTTCAGAGTTTTGCGTCTTCATTTACCAGGGAGGTATAATGTCTGATAATTGCCTGTATAGGCCAAATTGCTAGAGACTTAACAACTTAATCATTTGAACACGGCAAGCGACTCCAGTCCCTCAACGATGTTAATTTTGGTTTCAAAAAGATCAAAATGATCAATTTTCCAGGGCATATTCAGAATCAGCATGCAAAATGCATCTAAATTAGTCCAAATAAGCCTTGTCTTTGCTGGTATTTTTAAATGGCTTTCCAAGTGACCTGCAAGCACTTGGGACGCCATCTCTAAAGCCATTGACTTATGTGCTAGAACGCATGCAGAATTGGCCCGTGTCGAAAGGGTTAATAATTACCAAAGAGAAACAATGCAACGTAGAGACAACAGCTTAAACAGCGCCCTATTGCAACATTCAAACACACTGCGAAACACACTAAATGGGAAATTGCAAGCTTTCATGTTCCTTTGCCCATTTCAAATTAACCATAGAGAGTGTGGTATTCGTGTTTTAATTAATAGCTGTTATACAATTCATTAAATCCAGAACTGAGATCCCGAATTAAATCCAGCAAGTTGCCCCACTGATTAGAAGCTATTAGAACTGAGGACCCTTTCCTCCAGAAGTAAGCTTGCTTACCACTAGACCATGTCACTTAATGCAACTGTTGGCAAGGCCAAGAAGGAAAAAAATGGCAATGGTATGAAGTTTTTGGTCAAGGATTTTGGCTAATTCCAGGAAAGCTCATTAATTACCATGAATGTCAGTCGTATAGGCCGAAATGTCAGTAATTGTGAGCGGTTACAGTTATGAAGTCAAAATGACTGTAAACATTTTTCAAGAAGCTTGGAGATAGCTGGTAGGATTGAAATTGGTCTGTAATTAGTAAAATCGTGCTTATCTCCGGCTTTGAAAAGCGGCATAACATAAGTCTCTTTCGATATGGAACAATGCCGGTTGAAAAGGAGGGTTATTAAAATTATGGGTCAGGACATAAATGATAGGAGTACTTTCCTTTAGAAGATTGATGCCATCAGCGACACCGCTGTTGCTGTTTTTCAACTTTGATATTATTTTGTCAATTTCAGCAAGAGAATTAGGATTAATAAACATGCTATTTGGATTATAAAATGAAGTAAAAGATTAAGTTGATTGTGGTAATTTATATTTTAGTTTATTTTTAGGAGTTAGGTATTTTGATAGGGGTGTGTGTCTGTGGGGATGCGGCACAAATGGCGCGATTTGGTGGATATTTTTCAACTTCTCCATCTTCTACCTCCCTATTTTTGCAAACGCTAGAGACCATAGGGTATGCTGTAAACAGTAACTATGTTGTCTTATGTCCAACTTGAGTTTGTAGATGCCTGAGAGAACTGGTTGATTACCTTTAGGTTATACAGAATGTTCCCAACAGAATGTTCCCAAACAAACCTCATCCCAGACTTATGTATCTTTTGGGAGGGATTACGCAAACTTGTTATTTTGGAGCTTTCTATACCATTCGAGCAGAATATTGTCAACGCCCACACTTACAAATTAAACAAATATGCTTCAATAATTTCTGACATTCAGAATAATGATTTTGAAGTTTCCTACTTTGCCATTGAAATAGGATCTCGAGGTTTTATTTCGCAGGACAATTGTCTAACTTAAAAAATTTCTTTCAATTGTTCACGACCTATTCATTGAAATTGTTTAGAGATAATCTTTGTAAACTCGCTGTCATTTCATCATTTGTAATATACTATGCTAAGCAAGAACAAACTTGGGAAAAGTGCAATGCCCTTGATATCACTTAGCTCAAATTGGCTGCCGGTCAGCCACTTCGTGTAATACTTACCTGTTTCTTGTATGTTCAATAGCGTTTAAATTAATTTTCTAATATAAAAAATAATTCCTCCCATGACCCACTATAAGGGTCGTGTCTGGGTATTGTATTGGTTGAGCCTTTATTATGTTTCTTTTTAAATTGCAATAAAGTGATGATGAATAAATACACTAACCTGAGACTACTTTCTTGCATGGCATCTGAAAAAAGCCTCTTCAAAATGTCTCAAAATGCACTAGTTGTATATTCACAGAACTTGGTGATTAACATGGTGAGACTGGGATTTTTTCTCAAACTAGGCACGTCATATTGGACAGTAACTTTGAGGCAATTTGACTCCACTACAGATTTTTGCGACTAAGATCATTAGTCTTGTTTTTTTTTTGGGCGGTCAGTACCTGCCTGCGAGTTTGGTGATTCGTAACTACAAAATTTTCTGGTCACCATAATTATGTTGAAAATTTGGCTATTGGTGATTTTAGCTACATTGTATTTACTTTTATGTGCTATTGTTGTATTCCATTGTAAGGAGATTTAAATGTGAAAGAAATACACTCAAAGTTGCCATTTTATCGATAGACTACTGTGTATGAGTGAGTTAGTGGTGCATAGCCTTTGGTGTTTAGCATTTTTACGTTCTTTTCTGCCACACACCGTCTATCTCCTCCAAGTAAAGAGTACTTTAATAACACTAGTTATTTAAAGGTTGGTTACCCGATCGACAACCCCCCCCTCCCACTTTACTCCATCAAAATCAGGAATCAAAATTGAGATTTTGCCTTACCCCAGTAAATTTTAAGGCTCAGGAAATGTTTCCGTTTGATTGATGTTATGAATAAAAACATCTCCAAATGTGGTACACATTATCATATGGGCCAATTTAATACACATTTTTACTTCTACTATCCAAATGGCTGGACCGATTTAACTCATTATCATGCTTTGAGGTGTCCGATACGCGATAATATCGGATCCTACGCAAGATAATGATAAAATTGGATGATTTGCGCCCAATATTTATTGGTCTCGCTATGAGTTTTAAAATATTGGGCTCGACTGCGTCTCGCCCAATATTTTTGCAACTCATAGCTCGACCAATAAATTTGGGCTGAATCAATCCAATTTTATTACAAAATTTGTAATAAGATGTTTTTGGGAATATGCTTCCATGTAAGGGTGAAAACATGAAAAATCGCACCACGGCCTGGTCACTCAACTTAAAAAATATTTTTTGTGTGCCACTGAGTGCTATAATACAGAGTATAACTAAAAATACAATGATTAAGGATGGATTCAATAAAACAGGGGAACAATAAAATTATACGTCGAGATAATGATAGCTCACTCATAATTAATAAATACGTCAAGAATGGGGCCAAGAAATAAGATCTTGATTTAATGAGCTCCATCCATACAAAAGCACCATGATACCAAATACGCTTATATTATGTAAACATGGTAAAATAGCCGTACAATTATTATTGCATATACTGTACATGCATGCTTACCATATGTTGAATACAGGAATATCATTCAACTCATTTCTACATGATACAAAACTTACTTCGTGAGAGAGTCCACACAAAAGAAGTTCTGCCTCACGTGTTTTTATATCGTAGCTATAGTCTTATTTTTTTTTGGTGTAAAAAGATGAACTAAAAACCACCCCAAGCCCCATGCATTATCATGCTTTCCTAGTACATGGCGTACCACATGGCGTACTATACCACTAAAAGCACATTGTGTGTGTAGCATCACACAATTATGTCTTTAGTGGTGAGCATCAAAATTTAGTGAGCATGGATCATCCATTATTAGAGACGCAAAGGTCACGAAAATTAATTGATAAGACAAAATTACACGCATAGGCATACCTTTGCAGGGGAGTTTGGGAACAGGTTAGACGTGTTTAAATGTTCATTAATGTCATTAAGGTTTTTGAGCATTTATAAAAATGAACATTTTCAGTAATGAGATAAGTGCAAATGAGAAATATTTCCTCAATATTTAGTTTCGCAATTAGGTGTCGCAAAGTCAATGGCACAATTCGCTTTCACGGTACAAGGTATCATGTTATATAGAATTTCTACAAGGAGTAAATACAGCTATATACGCCATCTATTTAATAAGTCCCACTCCTTTCACGGTTATATTTGGGTGAAAGAGCATTTCTCACACCTACATGTATCACAAATCAACTTCAGCATCCGCCATTTGAAAGCGATGCGTGTTATATCTACAAACGTAAAATGCATGTTAACATTTTCAACTAAGCCTTGACTTTGTGAATGATCAAAATGAAGTGGCTTCGTTTCGAAGAGCAATGACATAACAATGAACACAATAGAAACACCTTTGCAATATATACACGAATCCGGTTTGACACATTCCAACACCTCACTGGCAGCCATAGCTGGGGTGCATCCTGCTTGAATTCACCCAAATGTGCAGATTAAGTGTAGCTTTTGAATTATACTTAATCAAGCGTGGTACAGACGTACAAAAGATTTGGGTAGGTTTTGGGTTGGATGCCCCCCAGTAATGGCGGATCAATTCTGACCATCATTTGGCTGGTCGGATTTGTCTATATCTATGAGAGTACCCACGGCTGTGCATATGGAAGAGTTAGTTCACTGTGATTCAAAGCTGAGGGTTCACTCTAAAAATGAATCATATCTTTTGGGAGTAAACAACCTTCATTTAAACATTTCATTGCACTCGTTGAAATGTCACTGACGACAAATGACCAATGGGTTTGGTTTCAAGCATAATAATTACTACAAATGTGGTTCAAAAGTTACGGAATTAAATCACACTCGATAGCTTAAACACGAGACTTCGCCTTTAAACACTTGAGTGTGGCTTCCGTAACCTTTAAACTGATTTAGTTTTGGTTTCTTCCTGTGTTTGTTAATGTATCCATTTATTATCAAATGAATCAGATGAAAAGTTATTGAAAGCTTGAGAGAAAAATATCTAGTATAAGGGATGTGAAAACTGCTTGCATGAATATGCCCAGCCTAGTGAGCCTACTAAATGTCGAACTTTGGTTTTTATTGTTTCACATGTGATATAATATACCCAACCTACTGTAGGTTGTACATTGGTTCTAATTTTTTGTCGCCATCTCATATAATATGCCCATCCTACTGTAGGTTGAAGGTTGGTTCAAATTGTTTAAATCTGAAGCTATGAGTTAAGTTGAAATTCTGAAACCTCGCTTTTTTATAATGTCTCTTGTTTTAACAAAATAGTGTCCTTCGTACGTTTTGCCAATAAACAAAATGATACCCTTTCCAAAGACAATTATTAGCAGAGCAGATTCGTAACAAATTGTGGGACAATTGTGCATTTGATGATAAATCTCTGAATTTTGGCACAGAGTTATGATACGTCCAAAGAAAAATGTTGGCTATAGGGACATCCCACATTACTCATGTTTCATGGTGAGGGGGCAATACTTAATTTTGATCCAATCTTCTTGAAAAGTATATCAAATTGTTCGTCTAGATATAAGGATTCCTCTATATAGTTTGTTAATGTACGACCTATGGATTTGGATGTATGCGGTGAAAATGCTCAAAATATGCAAAAGTCTGGTTACAGGGGTAAAAATATAAAGTTTTGTAATATTGGAGCAAACAGAAGATAAAATAATGGGTCTTTATTTTTAGGAGAGAGAAAAGTATTTGCACTACACATTTTTATCAAAAATTCAATTTGAGAACCAAATTCTGCTTATTTTAACTGACTTTTTTTACAGTTATTTGCGAGTCCCGGCTGACAGTTAAAACGACGTTTTTAAGAACATTTTTAAACGTGCATGCTTACTGACTCAAAGATTTAAACCACTAATCGTCTTATCCATAGGTTCTCCACTGTAATACTGACCGATCTTGAAGAAAGACGTTATTTTGGAGACTTGTCAGTACTCAAAGCTAGGACGCGTAAATTAGCAGTAAATTGTAGGAAATTTGTTCGATCAAAAAACTTTGCCAGAGACTGCGAGGTTGATTTTTGCAAATATGTATAGGCCTAATGGAGAAATAATGCATCGTTTCTTGCCCAGAGAAAACCACAAGAAATTGCCACGCTGACAACAAACGTTATTATTCCTGGTTTCTCCACATACTGGATATTTTTAAAGGTCCATGATCCGATCGCCAATAGCCTCCTCCCCAGGGACCCCAGATTTTACCAGAAGTGGTCAAAATTTTGGTATCAGAAGAAAGCTAATATTTTTCTCATTTATTCTTTGAAATCTTAGGGATAAAGGATGTTTGGTTTGGATGTTTATATGAGGGAAAATATGCCCATTTTGGTCGACCAATATTTAATTTTACATAGTACTCTATGGGGATTATAAAATCATATTTTTAGCTCTCACTTCAAAACGGGTTGAAATATCGGCGCGAAACTTTACAGATTAGGTTTTGGGGTGAAGGCCATTCTATCAATATGAAAAAATTTATAGACTTATATCGGGTCAGCCTCCTTTAAATTTTTATTCCATTTTTATTCCCTGTACTTGAGGCTGTTGGAAAGGAAAGAAAACATACATGATCCACCAGACCACGCTCTCAAACCAATATCTAGCACAAAGATGCACAGTATCAAACTACAATGAGAATAAAAGAAAACAAAATGAATTACCATAAGAATTGAATGATCATGTGACCACGCAAACTCTCCAGGAAAACAGCCCACACAAACTGTATCACAAACAACAAAAAATGGTCATTCAAAAGTAACGAAATCGTGACAACCAGGGTAACCTCCACCAACCCCCCCCCCCCCCCAAAAATACACTATCCAACCACCCGTGTACACCAAAAGACACAATACAAAGACAAACACGAAATGACAAAACATAACAAGGATAACAAAATCAAAATTGCAACCATCATTATAGGCAGGATGGAATTATTAAAGGTGCAACGAGAGATTTTGTGGCATCCAAATATTGTACCATAATAGTAATTTTATATATATTAGGCACTCAATAGATTTCTTACCTTGAATTTGACTGCAGAAATGTCTTAAAGAAATAAAAAATTTGATTTTGATTTGCTTATATTTCAATATAAAACATAGGCCGAATTTTGTATTTGCTCCTATACAAATTAGAAATTTCACAATTTTGTACCAAAGAAACATTTCTCAGCTTAAACCTTTAAGATGGGGATGTTTTTGATGGAAAGGTTTACATCAGGGCAAAAATCAGTACTTTTGATTTTTTAGGGACACCTGATATGTGAAATCTCTCGTTGCACCTTTAAAGGGAAATTAAAAAATACGAAAATAAGTAAATACATACATGCACATGCAGGAAAATAAACCCCATGATCTTTAAGATTTTTAAGATTTTTAAGAACCAAAATCAAATTAAAATTTCTTAGAGTGCTTACCTTACTTTGATCAATTTTATACTCAGTATTAAACTTGACCTTCATTAAATTCTTATAGGCTTGAAAACTAGGGCAGACTTTTTGAAATATACATCTATAAATTTTAAACATAAAATGGGAAAATTGATGGCATTTTGTGCTCAGAATCCTCCACCCCAAATATTTTCTGAAACTTTCAAAATCTAACCCTTAAATCAATTTTATCTTCAATGCAGGTACATAAATTATCCCACAAAGAAGTAATTTTATCACATTCACAAAATAAATACCAGGCTTTAATCCAATTCATTACAAAAATGACAAAGTGCGGAAATCGCTTCTATTACCTATCTTATTGAGAAATTGATTTGTAGAAATGCCCTATCAAAACCTTGAAGTAAAACAATCTCAGCTATGTTTCAATGCAAATGCAAATGGCAAATGGTGCGCCCGCAGGCGGAGTGCCCATCTCTCTGTCATTGGCGTTTGGGCCAGACTCCCTCATATAATGTTGCTGTGGGGGGTTCGCCACTCCTCCCGCACAGCGAGTCTGTTTTGCATTCCCAGCATATGCTGGTACCCATTTATACTCCTGGGTGGAGAGAGGCAAGCGAGGTAAAGTGCCTTGCCCAAGTGCACAACACATTGTCGACAGCGGGGCTCGAACCCACAACCTTAAGCTTATGAGGCGAGCGCTGATCCACTGCACCACTAGGTGCCCTCACAATACTGCAACTGAAATGTTATGATGAATAGTATTCCAAACAACACCATCATCAATATTCAAAGCATCAACCCAAAATGTCTCTGTATTAATAGGGTAATCCTGTGCTTTCAAAATATCATAAATATACTTGGTAATTTTTCCAAACAAAATTGCAACTATTTTGTCGAAAAGATTTGAACATTCCTAGGATTATAGAACCAATCTATTGAAATACCATTCACAAGATAGCTGTATTTCCTTCCGTCTTTAATTGAGCTATTGAATTCCAAGAACAAGATCTTCAAAAGATCTCACAAAGTTAAAACCTCTATTAAGAATCATGCATCCAGTATGCAAAAATACCATGATCATACCAATCTTGATAAAAGAACTTCTTAGTTTTTAGACGGACATTAGGATTCTACCAAAAGGAATCTTGAAGATGGTAATTTCCATAACCAAGATTCCCTTCTGAGTGATTCGGCTAATTGAGTATCAGACAAAGCAAGAACACAAGTAGAACCTGGCCAAAATAATACTTGTACACGTCGAAAACACCAATTGCAGTTTTCATTTGGTAGCAACTATATAGTAGACACTAAAAGGATATTACATGTAATATGAAAGCAACAGCGCAAGTTGGGCAAATCATCGAATAGTGATATTGAGACCAAACAAATAAATCTTTTTTGCTGTTCAGTGGAAACATTTTTAAAAATTTTAGTGCGTACAATCGTCACCAAAGAAATGAACTGCTATTTTCAAAATGGCGTAAAGCATGTGATAGTACCGATATACGGACTACCGAGGAAAGGAAAATGTCCCTTCACTCAATATCATGCCAAAACTACCTCAAAAGTACTTCCAATATCAGCTCGAATCTAGTGAAGTATAGTTGCGTTCCCGGACTTTTTTATTCCTTTCAGTGTAATATATCAATAAACAATGTTTTTACATGAATGCATTGCTTGAAAATCTCAAAAATATCGATGCCATTTAAAGCTTAACTGTGGCATAATATAGGTTTTCCCGTTTGATTTAAAACTATTTTTGTTTTGTTTCATATGTTGTTAAGTTAGATTTCGTCTATAAATTTGGTAAATGTCTGTTTGTAAACTTAATTTAGTCTTTGGTCAATTATATTCATATTTGGATCAATGCTATTCATACCATGCTCATTTTATTTCGTCCAAATATACGTAAATTTCGTCTAATCATGTCGTTAGCAACATAATGTCTAAGTTTATTTCGTCTTTTACCAAATGATTTCATATTTGTTTTATTTGATTTCGTTATGTATGCGTGTGCATAGATATAGGACTATATATTTTATGTGTATTTCCTCTTTTTCCTCACCCTTTCTTTCACTTTCACCATTTTACATCTTTATATTTTCTCATTGTTTATGACTTTCTTACTTATGTTTTCTTTTTTACATTTCTTGATCATGAAATTTACATTAAATAAATGTAATTGAAAGTGACTTTGGAAAAAGTTTTCACTTATTTTTGGTTAAATCATGCACAAATCTAGAACTGTTCTGTTTATATATATTGTAATTTCTTAGGCCATGTTTGATCCAAATGATGTTAGACTTTCATCCAATTACCTATCCATCAATTTGTTGTCTGGTGCTATGCAACACGGAAGATAGGTCTACACTGTATATGTGTAATACTGTGGGACGAATTGCATTGATAAAAGTATGAAAAATAATGAACAAAGACGAACTATATTTGTGCAAGTGCCGTCGACCCAACAGGTGAGACGAATTCTATGTTCCAAGGACGAAACTTAATGACCAATTTATGAAATGCAGTGGTCATATTCTGAAATACAATGTTTATTGACGAAATTTATTTCACGAGATGCACAAAATCCAAATTTTCTAAGACGAATTATAACTTAAGGTGTTGGCATTTATGATTGGTTTCTAGGCGTACGCGCAAGCGACTTTAATAAACTCGGAGATGAGCAAGTGTGCATTCGTTTGCGATTTAGCGTAGCAAAAAAATGTCATGAAGCGATTTCTCCTCTGCGTTTACGCGAATTTGTAAAGAGTTCGAAATAATCGCGTAGAACTCTGATGTTGTTGCTAGGACTTGTCTAAGAGAATGCGCATGTTAATTCCGACGTCTAGCCTTTCACGCACGATTTTCTTTGTTTTGCTGCGGGCATGATAGGCGTAAGTAAAAATAACGCGGACGCAGCGACTCTAGTTGAAATGAAGACGGGAATTAATCAAAAAGTCCCTCTATATAAATGACCGTTTTCGGCGGGTTTCAGGAAAAACTAATATGGGACACCATTTTTTATTTCGGTTTTTTTTTAAAGTTGCAACTAGACCATAAACCTATGTGAAAATCAGAAAAACGTTCGACCCCTTTGTTATCTTTGGGGGCACGGTTAGTATCGGTTGGCATCGATTTTCCCATAGAGTGCGTGGTACATATAAAAGTACTTTGAGCAAAAGTTACTTTTTGAAACTTTTTTCTCAAAAAACGAATAGGGTAAGCCATTTTGTATTTCAGATTTGTGCTCAGCAACAAATGAATAGACTATATATCAACTTTTAAAGAAATTTGACGCGGCCCCCATTTAAATCATTTCACACAGAAATACCAAAACTTAAGCAGCTTAGACCAGAGCAAGCAATAAATCAATCCAGAGGGTTGTCTTCTTAAGAGCAAGCAGACTTTTATACCATAGCAAGCAATTAAATCATCCCAGAGGGTGTTCTTAAGGGAAGCAATCAGCTCAGACCACAGCAAGCATACATCAATCCCCGAGGGTGTCTTCTTACGGAGCAAGCAGCTAAGACCACAGCAAGCAATAAATCAATCCCAGAGGGTGTCTTCTTAAGGAGCAAGTAGCTTAGACCATAGAAGCAATAAATCAATCCCAGAGGGTGTCTTTAAGGAGCAAGCAGTTAGCACCACAGCAAGCAATAATTCAATCCCGAGAGGGTGTCTCCTTAAGGAGCAAGTAGCTTAGACCACAGCAAGCAATAAATCAATCCCAGAGGGGTCTTATTTAAGGAGCAAAGCAGCTTAGACCACAGCAAGCAATAAATCAATCCCCGAGGGTGTCCTCTAAGGAGCAAGCAGCTTAGACCACAGCAAGCAATAAATCCAAGGCCCAGCGGGTATTTCTAAGGAGCAAGCAGCTTAGACCACAGCAAGCAAGAAATCATCCAGAGGGTGTCTTCTTAAGAGCAAGCAGCTTAGTGGACACAGCAAGCAATAAATCAATCCCAGAGGGTGTCTTCTTAAGGAGCAAGCAGTTAGACACAGCAAGCAATAAATCAATTCCAAGAGGGTGTTTTCTTAAGGAGCATAGCAGCATTAGACCACAGCAAGCAATAAATCAATACCAGAGGGTGTCTTCTAAGGAGCAAGCAGCTTAGGACCACAGCAAGCAATAAATCAATCCCAGAGGCGTGTCTTCTTAAGGAGCAAGCAGATTTAGGACCACAGCAAGAAATAATCAATTCCCAGAGGGTGATCTTCTTACGGAGCAAGCAGCTAGACCAGAGCAAGCAATAAATCAATCCAGAGGGTTGTCTTCTTAAGGAGCAAGCAGCTTAGACCCAGAAGCAAGCATAAATCAACCCAGAGTGTGTCTCTTAAGGAGCAAGCAGCTTAGACCACAGCAAGCAAGAAATCAAATCCCAGAGGGTGGTTATTCTTAAGGAGCAAGCAGCTTAGACCACAGCAGCAATAAATCAATCCCAGAGGGTGTCTTCTTAAGGAGCAAGCAGCTTAGACCACAGCAAGCAATAAATCACTCCAGAGGGTGTCTTCTTAAGGAGCAAGCAGATAGACATAGCAAGCAAAAAACAATCCCAGAGGGGGGTCGTCTGTGAAGGAGCAAGCAGCTAGCCACAGCAAGCAATAAATCAATCCCAGGGGTGTCTTCTTAAGGAGCCAGGCAGCTTAGACCATAGACAAGCAATAAATCAATCCCAGAGGGTTGTCTCTTAAGGAGCAAGCCGATTAGACCATAGCAAGCAATAAATCAATTGCACAAACACAATGAGTATAGCGAAAAATGTTTGCGAATAATAGACTATCAGAAAGCATTTGCTAAGTTCCCTGAACACGAAAGGATATGTTTGACGCACTAGGAAAAGTAGGACTCAAATAAGGATACTGGATGCATCGTTGAGGATATATATTCCATGGATGTAGCCAGAAAAACATAATGTCCCAAAAGGAGTGAGACTAGCGGAGGGACTCATTAGAGAAAACATGGTACAATTATCACCACAGAATTGCACAGAAGAGTATTCTAAAAGGTCAATCGAAGAGCAGATGACTTAGACCGCTTAATATGGTAAACACAACTTCAGTGAAAGCTTTGGAAGTGAGATCAACTAAATAGTTCGAATAAAAGGTTGGGTAGACGCACAAAAAGCAATATTCAAGCTATACAAACTATTAAAAAGGAAAATAATGCAAAAAAATTGGAACAGTAGACAGTGAGAAATACTGAACTGTAAAAAACGATAAGCAAAATTGTGGTCTTAATAACGATAGATAGGTGGGTTTGAAATAGATTAAGAACCCCCAAACTACCACACTCATTAGGGCAGCCCCCGGGGTTATTATTTACGCGACGAGGGATACAAAAACCCCTTGTAAGCGTGTGGAGTCCGCGAAGATAAAATTGTCATCAAGGAAAGAGAAAACTGACTGGAGAAAAGGGAAATTCATAAAATCCATGGGGGAATGCGATTTTTTTTTTTTAACGGAAAGCGAAGGGGGAACGCGAATTTGTTTTCTCCAAAAAGGCGTCAACTGTCCTAACCCCCCCGCAATAAAAATAATAAATCGCTCCTTTATAGCATTACATGCGGTGCGTCTAACATCTACGACGTATTCCCCTGTGAAGAATTCGTGTAATAAAAATTTCCTGATTTGTTTTATTGCAATCGACTCGATTAAGCACGTATAGGCTGCGTATTGAACAGGAAATGCTCGACAGAAAGTGTTATCAGGGAGCACACCCTGCAGATATGAAGTTTGAAGTTCCATTAAATTCTAAACAGGGCAGTGGGCACGGTCATGTCATATCGACTTACATATCTAAATTCAAATAATAAAGAGGCATTTCCTGATGTTATAACTTTATTTATAATATAAGTTCAGCGGATATTTAAGTAAAAAGTTAAATTTCCAAAATTTAGTTGATTTTGATGTACCTATTGGTGTTATGAGCAAATGTTTGCGTTACGGCTCTCCCATATGCCACTGTGCTGTCATTTCTGCGAGTTTGCAGAAGTGATTAAATTAAGAAATTTGCAAAGGGAATGGAACATACGCGTAAGATAGGCACACATACATTACAGAGCCACATGGTTCCCCAGACGATATACAAAAAACTCTACTCTTTCGTCCTCACGACAAGCACGAGCGAAATGATGGATATGGCAAAAATGCAAAGCAGTCAAAGTGACTTCTGAAAGCACCACTTGAACAAACCACTGTACACAGAATGTATTTAATGAAGGTGGCTACTTTACAACCATTCAATAATGGTAACATAATTTCAAGCGTAATTCCTACAAACATTCAGGGAAACAACACAAGGCGGTCCTTGGTAAATATAAACTTTTGAACAAACCTTGCAAACTTAAGGCCAATGTATATCATAAGCAATTTACCTAATTTGAATAAAACGCCAATTTCTGACTCTAACCTCTATCTGGGTAACTTGCATCAGTTTTTATGTACACCAAATCATAAGTGCGGAACAAGAAAGCTTCCATTGGTTTGCATTTTATGTCAAAAATATTAGTTTTTTATTCTTTTATTACTCATACTCATACTCAAAATAAGTGCAAAATTCTAAACCCTAATTCAAATTTGAAGCTCGCGTTGTCTCTGTTTCCTCGTGAGATTCTCCTAAGAGAAAACAATTCATTGAAATCATTTTGCAGTCAGTTCTGGACAAACAGTGTTGCAGAAACCAGTTGCTATGAAAAATAGTTCTAATACTGCTTGATGAATAGAAGATGAAACTTATGTATCGTTTCATTTATGGGTCTTGAGTATAAAAAGCCATTAGTTTTTGACTTTAAAAGTTGGAAACCAACTGGACTTTTGTGCTTTTCCATGTTTCACGCTTTATTGATGGGCTGTGAATAGAACTGATGCAAATACCCAGATGTATACAGTCAGGAAAATGGGCCGATTTATTCGAAATGAGTATATACTTGGGTTTGGCATGGGCAAATTATTTTTTCCTAATGTAGGACCTTCAGAAAATGTTCTTTGCACAACGATTATATACCTTACAGCGAACTTCCTTTTAGATTTTGTTTTTTAACCAGCCTGTAATTACCGCGCTGTTACGGTCACACCTTTAAGGAAAAGGGGTCATGAGTGTGACCTTACGTTGGTATACTTCTATACATGTAAGCATCTCCTGAACCCTTCTTTTAAGTTATCAAAAAGTTTCTTCCAAAATTGACTCGGCTATATAGGTCGCCTGTACACTTGCTTATTGTTATATTTCAAAGTTATTTCAAAGGGATTAAACACGGCGAAAAAAATAAATTATTTTAAAATCCAACACTGTGTGCATTGATTTCAGTATGAAAAGGAGTAAAAAAGGAGTAAACCATCCCAGTAAGCCCCCGCAGGAAGTCCTCTCTAGGTTGGTAACCCCAAGTTGCCTCCGTTATGGAAATCCTGAATCCGTTGTCTGATAGGAGTGAGGGAAACTTTAGGCGTGATAAGTATTTTTGACAAATAACCACATTTTATTGGATAAGCTTAAACAGTTTGCTCAGATTGCTGAAAAGGATTATTTCACACTTAAGTATTCTGCCATGTCAATGCTTTCTTGACTCTTGATATTTGCAATGTAATCAGGCATTCATTTTGCTGTGTTAGAGGTTTCCTATACACCCATGTATATGTTTAGTTCAAGTTATGTACAATATAATATGACCACAGAGCAGGAAATTATTGTTAAAAATGTGAGAATGAAATACATTTACAATAATTTAATTAGGATGCTGCTAAGAGACAATACCTGCAGTAAGTTTTGATCACCTAGCTTATCTTTCGATCATTGTCTCATTTAGCTTGCTAAAATTAAACTATCAATTCATGATATATTGCTATAACTTGATTTTTTGCGACCTTTAACTTTTGATCCAAAATGCTGCCGTTGCTCTTTTTACTAATGTGAGAATCTTACACGTTATAACCTCTGAAGTTTCTTTAAAAACTGTTTCTACAAATAGACGCATAGTAACAATGACTAGGCCTACTATTTTAACATGATGAATTCAATATAGTAACAATGACTAGGCCTACTATTTTAACATGATGAATTCAATATTCCACGCAATGTATTATGTAACGCATTGTCATACAAGAAGATTAGTTAATTTTGTAAAGCGTAAAATCAGAAATGGTTGATGTTGTTGGTTTCAAATTATATCTGTGAATATGAATGCATGAATAACCCCATGCATGAATGACCTTTGACCTAAATTGTAAGTACATTAACTTTGAACTAAGTTGTAAGTTCAAAATCACACAGCCTAAAAGGATAGCTTGCGGGGAGGGGTAGGCTAGATATACGTTGTTTCGAACAGATTTAATTTTACATGTCATTTAAGAATATTTGTCATACGAGAGTCTTAAACTTCGGGTCATGTATTACTCTGTGCAAATGCCTAATAAACGCTATAAAACATGCAAAATTAGTAACACCGAAATCGTCTGGCATTTATCATGTTTATCGTGGTACATGTAGAGGTCATTTAGGCTTACCAATATCGCAATAACAGAATCTGAGCAATTTTGGGACAATTTATCTAGTCCAGTAAACAATGGTCGAGCCTTCATGCTATTTACACGTAATCTATTGGTACGGAATTGTAAACCTAATATAATTCAACCCTAACACTTTAACCCGTGCAGAATATTACATGAAGGACGAGTCTAAATAATTGAAGTTAAAAGGGGGCTACGTTATCACTCGACTCACATTAAAACGGATTGTCTGATTCAAACGAAATTTTGTAATTAAGGTATGTTGGCGCTGGCACTTCCTCCGAAACACACACACAAAATATATGTTGCCGGATATATTGTAATCGAGTGAAGCACCTTTAAAACAACCATGATTAGATTACAATCAAACTCAGAACCTTTAGAAAATTCATTTCATTTGTAAATGAATCATGGTATTTCAATGCACATTTTTACCTTCATAACATGAAACCTACTCACGAGTTATGTAAAAAAAACGGCAACAACCTTTTCCAAATTTGATTATTTAACTGATTATAACAAAACATTTATTATAGTAAATAATTTAATTTTTAATTTCTTCTTGTACGATATCTCATTTGATTAGTAACGCATGGCCTTATTTTCCAAATCCTAGAAAAAGAGGCAGACACACATAGTTAAACACACACGCTCATACATGTCGTACATACACACGCCTACACATAAACACACCACAACGGCACAACCCCTACCATACACAGTTTATTTCCCACCCTATATTGAATTTAAGATTAATATTTGTTTTAAAAAAATGTAGGCCATAAACAAAGTTTACTAAATGTTATATATATGACGATTATTAGAAAGAATAGGTTAGTACGTTTGAGAACATTAACACATGCCTATCACGCGAATCTCTTTGAAAACTTTACTAGAATGGGTATTTTAAAAAAAAAACAGGTTTATTTTTTTTATTTTTTTTATTTTTTTTATTTTTTTTACATAAATTAAGTCAATATTGTTGAAAAGGCAGACACAATATAAGCTGCAGCTACTGTGCTGCCAGCATACCCTCCTTGTACTGCCATTATTAGTTATGCTCCCATTTACTTTGGTTAAAATGTGTGTTGGTTACATTGAACTACTGGCTGTGCAATGATTTCTCCATTGGTGTAAATCACTACTTTCTTCTTGAAGATTACAATATTGAAATCACATAAAGTATACACTTCCCTTTACACTATATCCCCAGTCAGGAAACTGAAATAGTCGCTGTGTAAGGTTTACTGGGCTTGACAGGCAAAACTTGATTTCCTCTATCAGTACGGCAGGTTCCGTGCCCACGAGGTTTGCATACTGTATGTTCTACAATATTCACTCACAATGATTCATCTGAGCAAGCCGCTAGGCCTGTCTGGTATACCGTCTAAAAACCTTGAAAACAGCCAAAATATCGTCAATTACAATCCATTTGATTTTGAAACTTTTGTAATCCATACGCGAAAGTGAAGTTTGCAGTTAACATGTGTGTATCTCAAACTTTGGCACATGGGTGTTTCTGGAATCATTTTGTACATATAAAATTATACTCAAATGAAAAAAAAAGTGCTTGGCGATTTGTTTTAGAAGAATGGGGCAGTTTTGGGGTTCTTATTCTGAACAGGTCATTTGCAAAAAGCTGCAATGCAATTATCACAAAATGGGCAAATAACGAGTGTAATTTTAAAATAGTTAATCAAGGTGAATCTGAGAGGTGAACATATCAAAAGTAAAATGTCGAGAAATTATCTTACTGGATTCCCAATTATTATTTTATTAATTAATAGATTATTAAAGGCAGTGGTCCACGCAAAAGAACAAAATTATTAGAAATTTTCAGGAGTAGTCTAAAAGTGAAGGATATATGCATGTAAAAAATATTTTTTCCAAATAAGGAAATGACAAAAAAGAAGAGAACAGCAGTGTTTAAAGATATGAATCTCCATTCAATCATGTGATGTAGCAAGTGTCCGTACGGACAGTAATGACTATAAAATGTCTGATTTGTCTTTATTAAGTTCCTTAACTCTGATTTTTGATGATTTTTTTCCGATTGGCAAATCACTGATAGTGCCTTTAATTATTATTATTATTGATTAATTTTAGTTTTCATGGAACAACGTGCTTCATTTAGCCATAGGTATGACGCAGCGCCACTGCAATGGATGGTCATTTTTTTCACACCGCCACTGCAATGGATGGTCATTTTTTTACACATGAGTACCACTGTACCTTAACTGAGCCACAAACAGGAAACTGTTGGTGTTTAACGGCTTAATTTAGACAGCCCTCTGAGATCTAGGTGGGGGAGGGGAGGGAAACGGGTGTCAGGCCAGAAATTTAAATACCGCATTTCCTTACTTCCCCTCTCTCTTCAATTAAACGCTTAAAATGGTAAAAATGTCACATCTTTAGCATGAATGCAAAATTTAATTATTTTGGTAGCAACTTTCATAGACAAGAAAGCTAACGAAAACTGCAATCACTATCTCCGGCAGAGAAAACTAAAGCTCTCTGTATACTGCACGCTATCGCACTGAGTCACCAAGTTACTCAAATACACCAACAAACTCGAACTATGATATTGTTCGACTTTTGTTGGAAGTACACCTCCCTTGGATCTGATGGGGAAAATAAGAAAACAACAAGTACAGAAAGGGTTCTTCAAATCACTATAGACATGGTAAAATGCATCAAAACTACGTTTTTAAGCCCCAGACTTCGTGAAGAAGGGTCACTCTAATAGGAGGGTGCATTTCTAAAGCCCAGGCTTCGTGAAGAAGGGTCACTGTAATAAGGCTTCCCTCACCCGAATCCGGTCTTTTGGCTTTCGAATGACGTCAAACCCCTGGGTTATGGTTTTAAAAAAAAATACACAAGCAAGCGTTTCTTCATTCAATATTTTAAAGAATGGGAAAGAGCGATTTCATTGTTTATATTCTAGCAAATTATTTAAATAGCTATAATTATCAAATGACTCTGCATTAAACATAAGTAATTCAACAATTGATCTGCTTACGTATTACTTTTCTCAGACCCTCATTTAAGTATTTAAAAATAAAGCACGTAAAATTGTTAATTTCTTTGTGAAATGTGAAAACCACCTATGGTAATGGACAAATTGCACGTTAGTTTGTGACCCGGATATGGAACCAGATGCGCTGATTGACTTGGGCGGGGACTCGGGTAGTAGCATCAGCTGATAGCCCATATATAATTACCAAGTTTTGTTTGAATTGCTATTGTACATGTATAGAAAAAAAAGTTATTCTAAATTGATGTCCTTTTTGACATTTCCCCACCTCTATGACAGACGCAGATCCAGGCCCAATTTTGTGATATAACATAATTTACAAATTTATAATGTCAAATCGCCAATGATGTAGTATTGGAAAATTCAATTTCAAACAGTCTTGTTGTCTCAGATTTACTCCAGGTTTCAGCAGAAGATAGAACCATAAAACACAGTCGTTGAAAGTAAACTGAAGCCTTTGAACACCAACCATCCTCTCCTTTTATTATTATTATTTTCTTTATTCAATCATCAAAACAACAAACATCATAAAAGAATGAACATAAATCCCAAGACATGAGAAAACAGGTTATAAAATAACCTGATTAAACCTCTAGCCCAGGAAGATGTTTGGGATGAATCCTATTTGGAAAGGATTCTGGCAGTTTAGGAACAAGGTGAAAGTGATGAATTCAAGTTGAAAGAACTTGAGATTCAAAAGGAATTAAAATTATAATTGAACAAAAAAATGGAACAAACACAGAAGGAAATGTAAATTCAAAAGGAACAGGAAGAATTGGAAATTGAATTAGAAAAAAGAAATATTGCAAATGCAAAAAGAGAAGCAACAAAAATAGATGGAATTGCAAATTGAAAAAGAAAAGGAATTGGAAAAGGAAAAATTACAAAATGAGATGAAACAACAAAGCTTGAAGCTCAGGATTAGAAAAACTGAAACAACAGGCTAGCTCGCCAGATTCTTCAAGCACTTTGGTTTTGATGGGACAAAAAATATTCGCCTGATTCCAAAATTTCAGGAACAAGAAGTAGAAGTACTTCTTACACTTTGAGAAAATTGCCAATAGCTTGAAATGGCACAAGGAATCTTGGACCTTGTTGCTTCAGTCAGTGTTCATTGGTAAAGCCCGAGAAATGTTTTCTGCCATGTCATTAGACAGATGTAGTGATTATGACGAGGTTAAGCAGGCAGTGCTCAAAACATATGAATTTGTACCAGAGGCATATAGACAAAAAAGTCAGGTCTTGTCGAAAGCAGGATGACCAGACCAATGTAGCTGAGTGCCCGTGTAAAGAAGCACATGGCTTCTTTCGAAAGAAGTCCGGCAAAATTTTCGTATACTTAAGGAGTTAATGTTAGTGGAAGAGTTCAAACGATGACTACATCAGCAGGAACGCCAGTGGCATTACTTCCGGTATTTTTTACAGGACCTGATCCGCGATATGGCGTTACAAAATCCAAGCGATCAGATTTGCGAATTCGAGTCCTCGGAGAAAACCTAAAAAATCGAAATGATATTGAAATCTTCGGTTCAATTTATGTCACTTACCACGTATATAAGATACCAAACTACTTCCAGTAGAACCTAATACTAATATATAAACTCCGTGCGAAAAAATCGAAGCTAAACACGCCGAAAATACGTACCAAAATGTTGGAGTCACGAACTACAAAAAAGAACATTATTGAGGTCCATATAAGATTACCGGTGTCGGAAAATGCTACAGAGTTAGATCTTGATGTGCATTAGTTTGTCTGAAAAAAATATGGCACGCTAAAACGGGAGTTTCCGTAACCTGACCCACCCGACACATTATTTTTTCTGACACACTTATGAATTCGGAAACCCATCACGGAATAGAGCACATGTTTATTCCGTTAAGGTTTCCGAATTCGTAAGTGTGTCAGAAAAAAGTGTGTCAGATGGGTCACGTTAGGGAAACTCCCAGCAAAAACGTTCGCATATTGATATTTTCGATCTCAAAGGCATTTGCATGCGTGACAATGACACACAAGCACAACGAAAGTAGAAAAAGTTGTTGACGCTGGAAGGAAACCAGGCTTTTATTTGGGTCGCTTGGAACTTTTAGAAGGAAGGAATAGGTGGTCACTGTAGATTGATATTTTGATGGAAACAGGAGTTTGAAAGTGATGTTTTCACGACCGAAAATCGCCAATTCTAATGTTTTCCAATTTTCTACAAATTTTTGGTTCTCTAAAAAGGTCGTAATTTTCGTAAATGTTTGATTCTTTGGAAAGTAAAATGCCTGTGAATGTTGTAAATTTGATGTAGATATTAATAAATGTAACCTTTGTTTTATTTGTTGAGTTTAGAATAACTTTAAGGATACAGAATTCTCTAAAATTGTAGCTTGTATTTTGACATTAGGAAACACTGTTTTTGTTTTATGCCTCACCTGATTACTAATTAATTAGCTTATTGTTCCAATTTTAATGCTTAGCCAATGAGCTGTAGATCTATAAACGTCAGAACCTTTAGGCAATCACGTTTAAATAGTGTGTATTCGATCTTTCGTTGATGATACTTTTTTAAGAAAACATAGTCAATTGGGGCTTAGGCCCCGTGGTGGGCAGACCATAGATCATACAAGTAACACAAGCTGGGCAGACCATAGCCACACAAGCCAGGCCAGGCCAGATAAATTGGTTTCATAAATGATCAATGATGTATATCGACTAATTATTGGTAATTTATATGGCTAAATAGAATATAAATGAATTGGTATAAATTTAGATTTGGTAACACAGTTTCTTTAGTTGAAAATAAAACGAGGGTTGTTTTATTAAGAAATTAACAAAGGAAATGTAGTTTTCTTTCAAGTCAATATTTGATTTCATTGTGAATCTCCTCCATTGCCAAAAATAAATAAATATAAAAGTATTATTTACCAATTTCAGTTAATTTATCTTGGAACTTGTAACAATTTTCACATTCAGCAAATGTCTAAGATAACTTGAAATTGTATGAAAAACATATTTTTGTGTGTGTTGCTTATTCTGAATGACATAAAATAAATCTCTTTGCACTCTGATTATATATGTTTTTTTGTATTTGTATTTGTTTTTTTGTTTTTGTCTCTTCTTTTAAATAAGAAATGTAAACTTAAGGTGAATGGTGTTTAATTGTTTGAATATTCATGGCACGCTACCACAAATTATGAATACTCATTAGGGTATGAAATTTTGGCCACTCGTTAAAATAAGCAACTGTTGAATATTCTCTGAATTCACATTTGTTGGGTTAACACTTGTAATGTAGATTGATGTTAATACACCCCAGGGGTGGAGGTGATCCTGACGAATAACTCAGTCACATCGTTGATACCGTCCACCACCACCTGACCACTGGGGTTGTCAAGCTTGTCAGTTTCAGCACTTAGAAATTTAGGTGAGTGGGCACTGACCCAACAAGAAGCAGAGCAAATTCCTGTATGTTTCTATAAGCAAAATGGTGTCCTCATGAGAAAATGGAGACCACCTGATGCACTTGTAGATGAAGAATGGAAGGTTGTGCATCAAATTGTAGTGCCAAAGGTACACCATAGGGAAGTGATAGTCATGGCCCAGGATAGTCCCTTAGCAGGACACTTAGGTGTGAGAAAAACACATGACAGAATTAGGAGACATTTTAGTGGCCTTCACTCAGAAAAGATGTGTCCGAGTTAAATCAGGAAATCGGTATTTACTGAGCATCATGGGTGCTTCCACAAGAGAAATATTAGGGTACAAAATTTTGTGAAAGCTGAGTTTTTCACCCTTGTATGCCTTCCAAAATCAATTCACTCTGAAAATCCTGATGTAAATTTGATACACTACGTGTCTCAATTCAGACTTATAGACTACAGATAGTCACAGAAATCGCCAAACAAAATCTCAAGTAGAGCCCGGCAAAATGAAGACATGGTATGACAAAGATGCCAAAAACAGTGATCAATACACCAGGTAGATGTAAAAAGTCGACATTTATGTCACATAAATATGCTCAGCGTATAGAGAAAGAGATGACACCCTAAAACCTGTGTGTGTGTGGTGTCTACCAGTGCTAGTGCAAATGATGACATCACAGAAACAGTAGCTGATCAAGACAGTGCTGTGGTGTCAAATTTCAAAATTCTGACATACTTGCCAATTTAGACAAGACACTAGATGACCTCCCAGTCAGTCAACAAGGTGAATCGGAAGAATTAATTCACAAGTGGGAAAATATATTTCCTGATATACGCAGTGATACATATCATAAACCATAACATTGATGTAGGCGATTCCTATCAGAAATGAGGTGAAATACATGTTAGACAATGATATAATTGAGCAGAGCAATAGTGAATGGAGCTCCCCATGTATTCTGGTTCCCAAACCGGATGGTTCATTTCACTTTGTCACAGATTTGCGGAGTCAACCTGTGTTCCAAAACGGACTCATATCCTCCTTCCTCTTATTGCGTATGAGGCAGCAGCTAAACATGTCGGAGCCAGCTCACTGTTGATTGGTTGGGGTTTGAGAAGTCTATATCCACCGGTGAATGAAAGGAAGGGCACTCATTGAGAAATGTGATCCGCAGTCTGTGATGGAGAACCACATTGGCAGGCTGGAGATGGTCGCAGCCCCCATCGGTGCATATTGCTGTTGAAACGACCGACTCCTGTGCGAATCCGGTTCAAGGTAACCCATTCCTTGTGTGGAAGATTACTACCAGGTGGGAGTTCTGTCATAGGTGTAATAGTGGTCTGGTCTTGGAGTATCAGTGTTCCATGTCTGTAAGATGTTGAATGAGGAGCTGGGAGTTTAGCAGCGTGTTGACAGAAAGGTCAACGAGAGTACAGTCTCTGTCTGCCGAGCTGGTGTGATTCTTTGACAGTGCTTGTCCAACAGAGCCTTATACACCAGTTTATGCGTGTGGTGTTCTCTCCGAAGCACTGCAGGTGCAATGCCTGAAAACACTGGTAGAAACTCCGATGGAGTGGGACGAAGGCAGCCAGTAATGGTTCTCATGGTCTCGTTGAGTACTGTGTCCAGCTTCTTTGTGTGAGAGCTATTGCACCATGCTGCATGGAGCAGCATATTCAGTGCATGGAGCAGCATATTCAGCACCGCTGTAGATCCGAGCCAGGGCTGTGGTGCGTAGAGTCGTTGCGCTGGCACCCCATGAGGATCCAGCAAGGCGGCACGGGAGGTTATTCCTCGAAGATATCTTTGCGCATACTGGCTCGAGGTGCTGCCGATAAGTAGCTGCCCATCAAGCTTCACTCCCAGATAGGTTGGTGTAGGATTGTATGGCAGAGGCGCTCCATTGAGGTTGATTTGAAGCTGGCGATGAGCCTCTTGGTGTTGAGATGGAAGGCAGTAGCGGTGGTCTTGGCTTCACTCAGCTTAAGTCTCCAGGTCTTGAGACATGCTGCAAGAAGGGCCATATCTGCAGTAAGTGTACTTTCAACTTCTGTCCAGCTTCTGTCCGAGTGAAGAAGGGCAAGATCGTTGGCGTAGCCATATGGTCTAGATGTTGTTTGAGGTAATCGTAATATACAAGTTGAACAGGATGGGAGCCAGTACAGATCTTTGTGATACTCCGTTCCTCAGATGTCGCAGACAACTGCTTTGCCCATCACTGGTCTTAAGCACAAAGCATGTTACATATGAATTGTACAAGGTGACGATCTGGGATGGTCCTGAGAAGCCAGGTGTCAGCCCCTCGTGCCACAAGGTGTCATATGCTGCAGTAAGGTCCACCAAGATGAGACATGCCTTACGACCCTTTTCAAAGCTTACCTCAATATCATTTGTGAGTTTTACAATCTGTGGACAGTGCTCCTGCCACAGGAAATCCTGCTTGTTCGTCAGGCAGATGGGGTTCGACGACTGGCTCCAGCCGGGCCAGGATCAGCCTCTCAAGGAGTTTGAAGGACTGTTTGGTTTGGGGACTGCGATGATAGTGGCAATCCTCCAGATCTGGGTAAGGACTGGTTGGTAAGGCAGCATGTGTAGAACTCCTTGAGCCATACAAGACATTGTGGGCCACAGGCATCAGGAACTCTGCTGATATGTTATCAGGCCCCTGGGCCTTAAAGGTGGCTGATAGCAGAGGTGAGCTCATCTAGTGAGAACGGTGTTGAAAGTGACCTGTCCACGCCGGGGGCCGGGCTCGATGAAGTTTGGTGATCTCTGTTTTAACAGAGCGAGTGTGATCCTTATCAATGTCCTTGAAACGACCATTTGCGAGGAGTTGCTCAGCATTGAGTTGGCAAACACAGGACATTTCGATGGTTTGGAAACGCTGCCGGTGAGGCGGTTTAATCCTCCAGGTCTTCCTGCTTGAATGAGTGAAGTCGATTCCCTGGACCATCTCCTCCCAGCGCTCACAACGTTTCCTGTCCAAGCAGTTTGTCAGATCTGTAGCCTTGAATGTCGCTTCTTCCCCTGGTTCAGAATTCAAGAAATCATTGTAAAGAGCATCACATTCCTCATCCCAGGAGGGGATATAACTGCGACGACAGCCCGTGGGATGGTCTTCTTTGCTATCTTAATAAAGAGTTTACATAGAGCTGTGTACGAATTGTCCAGGTTGGAGGAGGTGGGTGTCGGGAGGTTGGGCACTTCTGAATCCACCAGGTTCTTAAAGACATGTTCTGCTTTGCGGTCTGACTCTCCTGAGCGATCAATGATGGTCTATGTTGAGACTTCGGTCGAGAACAGTACGGTGAACAAAAATGGGGTCCATAGTTACAAAATGAAAGGTCGGATTTGAGGTTGTGTTCCACCTTCCAGAGTGGAAACTGTCTGGTTGCCAAGTTGGGATCGTACAAAAGTTGTACGCAGGATTTGGAAGCCCAGTCCTCTACGGTGGCTCCGTCAGGGTTGGGTTGGTATTCCTGTAGCCCCCAGGTAATGCTATGACTGTTGAAGTCGCCAGCGTAGATGCAAGGCGCACCATAAGTAGGGAGAGAATCTGCTTGAAGCCGGGAGTTAGGTGGCCTGTAGACATTGATGATGTGGACATCTACAATTTGGGTCGTTGCCCATTCCAGGATGGAGTCTGCAGGTGAGGTTGTAATATGTTTCCATTGAGCTGTGTTTCTAACAAAGGTGGTAATACCCTGGATAGCGCTCTCGGTGTGACGTGTGTGCAGCTAGAGTACAGCCACAAATTTTGAGGATGGAACTGTCAGTTGTGTGTCTCTTGAAGGAGAATCGCAGTGACTTTGTGCGTTTGTGTAAGATGTTCGATGATGTTGATCTTTGCCCTAGTAAGTCCTTCCACGTTGAGTTGAAGCACAGAGATGCCATCTGACTTGACATCCGATGATGCCTGCCCTGATAAGGGCACGTGTTCCAGACTGATACCAGGTTGTGTCCTCTGACGGGGCATGATAAAAATAGAGAGTTAAAAAAGACAACAGTGAGTTAAAAAGGCAGTGAGTTAAAAAAGACAACAGGGATGTTAGCGTAGCCTCAGGTTGATTATCATTCGCCTGGTTAAGATCAGTTTCCGGGGCTCACCACGAGGAGGTTGAAAATCTTGAACCCAATCCGATTCCACAGATTGATGATTGCATAGAGTTGGAATACCAAATAAGTCACTGACCGGTGCCACAGAAATCTCAGCCTTTTGTATGCCCGACGGCCAATACCAATACAAAAGAATGGCAAAAATTCTCCTGCAACATTCCAAAGATTAGTGAACAGAGAGTCGCAGATATAGAAAACTACGAGGCCTATGTGGAATTCCTTGTGTAATAATAATAACAAGTTTTTATATAGCACTTAATCCCCGTAAACAGGCTCAAAGCGGGATTTTACCATTATTATTACGCCGCCTTCAAATCTTCACAATCATTTCGCTTCATTTAGGTGGCTGCTCGAAGACATGCCTTACAAGTGTCACATGCCTATTAGCAGTTAGATTGTAATATTCCCATAGCAGCTCCCCAGATTTCACTTGGGTCGTCGAGGCAATTGAGATTAAGTGTCTTGCCCAGGGATACAAACACGTTGACCACAGTGGGGCTGGAACTCACGATTTTAACAGTCTAATGATAATGAGTCCTGAGCTTTTCCACTAGACCACACATGTACAGCCACAAGAACACAGGAGACAGCTCCATCAATTGTTTGAGAAATTATCTCAGGCAGGTTTCACTGTGAATCTGGAGAAAAGTTTGCAAATGACACATATTTAGAACATATTGTAGAACAAGGGCAAATTAGGCCAATCGCAGCGAAAGTTGAACGAATTGAAAAATTCCCCACACCACAGAGCAAAAGTACCTCATGAGATATTTATGGTATGGTTGGGTATTACGAACAAACAGTTCTCGAAGCACAAGTGTCGCTTGCTTTTGCGGTCCACCTTTCCTTCACTCCTCTTTTATAACTTGACCTCAGATGACCTTTGACTTTTGCAATTGACCCTGGACGTTATTATCATATGAATGTTCCCTATTGTATGTAAGGCCTATGTTTGATTGCAATTGGACTTCAACTTTTCAAGAAATGCCAATTTGATGTTTTCAGCCCATTAACTTGACCTCAGATCAGACCTTTGACCTTGGTATGTGACCCTTGACCACATCATCAGAAGGTCTCCAAGGGGCATACATGTCCCAAGTTCTGTAGCAAGTGGACTTTTTCTTCTTATATTAAATGAGGCCAATTTGATGTGTTTAGCCCATTTTATAACTTTATCTCATGACCTTTGACCTTGATATGTGACCTTTGACCTCATTATCTTATAAAGGTTCCCAAGGGGCATCGATATTCCAAGTTCTGTAGCTATTGGACTTTTACTTTTCAAATGAAGCCAATTTGATGTTTTCAGCCTATTTTATAACTTGACCTCACATGGCCTTGGTATGTGACCCTTGACCTCATCATATGAAGGTTAGCAATGGACATCTATGAACCAAGTTTTGTAGCTATTGGACTTTTACTTATGTCATTATGTCAATTTGATGTTTTCAGCCCATTTCATAACTTGACCTCATATGACCTTTGACCTTGATATGTGAACCTTGACCTCATCATCATATGGAGGTTTCCAAAGGGCATCTATGACCCAATTTCTGTAGCAATTGGACTTTTACTTTATTCGAAACTTTAACCTTTGAAAACACAGCCACACAGGCATATGGGCACACGGCCATACAGTCAGACAGTGTCGCCTTCTGCAATTCTTTCAAGCGACTAATCTTCTGAAGACAAATGCAAAGTTTTTAGTCCAGCAGAGCAATGCCAAGAGGCATTTGAGAAATTAATTCTATCTTGAAGACTGTTTCCAGTTTTAAATGCTCCAGATTTCAAGAAACAATTCAAGTTGGCAGTTGATGCCAGTGATGTAGGCTTGTTGAGTCCTCATGCAGCCAGTGAAAAATATGTCGATCATCCTTATGTTATATCTCTCAGAGATTTGACAAACATAAGAAAACTACTCAACAATTGAGAGTGTCTGTATTGCTTTGTCAATGCCAAAGTTGAAGTGTACTGAGTACAACAGTGCATACCAGTTCTTGTGTACACGGAACACAATTAGTATGGTGCCGTATCGTCAATTTTTTGATTTGTCGGCCTATTTTGCTACATTTTTTTGACTTTTTGTCTTTTTTGGGGTATAGTGACACCTAGGAACTCGGATTTGGTTGTTCCCATTTTTTTCGACCACCCGTTTGGCACCATCTTGGATTTCAAAATTTGCCACTATTTTTTTCATTATATTCCCCCATATCTCCATTTATGGGCGACATAGAAAGGTAAATTGGTGTCTAATAACCCGTGTTTGTGATACTAAGTTTGCTATAGAAGCCGTTTATTTTAATGCAGACTAATTTCGTTTTGCGGCCATGTTGAATTCAAATGGCCGCCACGGTTGATATACTTTACCTACCCTGTAATCTATCTGACTTCTGAATAACATACAGCGGTAAACGGTGGCAAACCCCTTACTAAGTTTCTAAAGAAACTGGTTTCTTAAGTTGCAACTAGCTACTTTTGGATGGACATCTTGAATTCACATGGCCGACAGTTAATAAACCTGTCCTTATCTGACTTTTGGATGAACATACTGAACCAATACCGTGGCAATACCCATTTTCGTGATCTGAGGTTGCTAAACCATAATTTAAGTTCAACCTAATTTCGTTTGGTGGCCATCTTTGAAATCAATAGGGCCGACATGTGTAACCCTCGTCTTACCAAGCCTTTTTGCTGTTACCCAGGGGTTGTTACCACCCCCTCAGGATTTTTTATACATCAACCCTGATGCTATGAAGTTTATACCAGTGGATAGCCATGGTCCCTCTTTCTAATGATCCAAAATAAGAACTAACGTACCTATATAGTTCGATCACAATGATGTCATTAAGTCCACGAGTTGGTAAAATTGGCGTTTGCTACGGAAAATAGGCCGAGAGCCAATTTTGCTCTAAAAGGTAAGAATTTCGTCGTCCGGATTTTCATAGCAACATGGTTTCAGCTCTTGGCAATTGACTAGTTTATCATACTTAGAGTTTTATAGTCATACTTGCAGAATATTTCAAAAATTCCCCTTTTTCTTGGTGCAAACCCTCCTCATTTTTGAAGGCATGCCAACCCTGGCTGAAGTGGCTAAGTTCACATAATTTTTGCTTAATGCTGAAAAATGAGAAAAGAATAATCTGGAAGCTTTTTAAACGAAAGCTTTTGTCATTTTAAAAAAGCGCTCGGAGGAGAGTTCAATACGGGATTTTAACCACAGACGAGGGTTGATATACTTCGGCCTGTTTCTTCGTTGGAAATAATTAAAGGGGACCTCAGAGATGGTTGAACTAATATTTTTTTGTTAGTGTAGTAATTAAAATAGTAAACTAGAACTAAAGATACTCACCTACCTAAATGCTACATTCCCAAGTTAGAGATGAATGGATTTATTTTCGTTTTCATGAAGAGTACACTTAGGACAGTAAACAGTGCCTTCAGGATAACGTGGTGTATACAACAAAATTTCCGGATCCGGAATAATTTTAGAAAAAGTTTTGGATTTTCTATATGAGGACTTGATTGAGCTTAGTTATTCACACAGTGATTATTATATGGGACAAGGCATTATGTATATGCAAAAAAAAAAAAAAACCCCAATTTGTTCGAAATTGAGGACGTCTTTCACCGGAAATCTGAGTCAGCCTTTAAGAGGGTAAAAAATTGAATTTGACTTTTTTTTTTTGAATTTTGTTTGATCAGCTGTTTGCTGCCATCTTAAATTTCAAAATGGCCCCGCATTTTCAATACATTTCTCCCATATTGTGGGCTCCCAGATTAAGTGAAACGAGAGATGTCACAGATCAGGTGTCCTTAAAACCAGAGCATCAATGATGCAGAAGAAAGACGATCACGCTGAGGGTATTCAAAGAGGACAATGTTTTGTGACCACACCTTACTTTACGTTACAATGCGGCAAATATATGATAACAAATTAACTTGGTATAAAAAATTTTGAGTTAATTAAGAAACAAGGTGGTTCTAAAACCACAAGTCTTGCCCTAGTTGTGATCACCCAAATATGATACATGATGATGGGTTGGTTTTAAAAATTTTGTTAAAAGGTCATATAAGGGTCAATGGGTGTATTCTATGAACACCACCCATGAAGTCAGTGGCTTTTCTGACCAGCCTAGGCTGCAATTGCTCAATGGTTTAGGACAGAGGAAACAAATATATAAGTTACAAAAACTTGTTCAACAATGCCCCTTTATAATTGGCCACAACCAAGAGCTTTGACCAATCTCACTAGGAGTTGCTTATATGCTCAATCCACCAAGGACACAGCTTCAGTGGGTTGTACATTGACTAAATGACATGACACTGACATTGTGTGGTTGGGTATCATATCATCCAATTAAACCAAATACATTGGTGAATGGAAAGCTACTGAACGTTGCCAGGGAATTATGGTGTTACTAGCTATGTGTCTGTTAACACCCACTATATGGGGTGCAAGCGCTGACTCGTGACCCATAGATATGGGTCACAAGTCAGAGGTTGATTGATTCTTCTAGCGGAATTTGGTTTCACATGCATGTGACTTTGAATCCATCTGTTAATAAAACCTGATATGGATTTTGGGCGTGTTCTTCTGACCAAGATTGGTGGTTATAGCAATTTATCTGTGACACAAAAACAAATTAATAGATTTTCAAAGGATGCCCCTTAAAGCCGTGGATAACAGTTTTGTGCTTCCTGTTTGGGGTGTGTGTGTGGGGGGGTGGGTCCACATGGCCCCCCCGGAAATCCACTTTGGCCAGTGGAATTTTAAACAAAACTCTGGTTATGCATGGGGTAAATCAACACAACCACATAACCGGGAAAAAAAATGAAATCAGTTGTACGGATTCAAAATAGCAGTCCAAAAACCGATTTGGCAACGCGCAACCAAAATCTACACCAAAAAAAATAAGAAAAAACACCACTTTCCCTGAGGACCGTTTCCATAAACAATTGGGGCATAATAGGAAATCATCAATACATTTACATGCTGATTTTTTTTTAAAGTTCTCGAGTACGAATTTAAGGGCCAAAAAAAATTTGAAATTTTAGTGCCACCAAAATAATTAGCATAATAACGCTGTGGCCGATTTGAATTTTTGCCCATCAAAATTATGCGCAATTGATAATTAGGCAATTGCATACAAATTGGGCCAAAAAAAGATTGACCATTAAAAAATGGCACACAAAACAAAATGGTGGGGTCCACGTGGATGGCCCCCATACAACTTAAGTGTTAATTGGGCCCAATCTGTGAACACCCTATATGAACCTTGGACCAGGGTTCCTCTGACCTAATTTGGTTGAATTGGCTCAGAGAACTTGGGCAGGATCAGAAACCAATTACAACATTTTAATCAAAAATGCAACCGGACAGACTAAAGAACAAACATTTATCTGTTTTGAAACACTATAATAGAATTGTGCTACAAAACGATTAACCTAATATTCACTCGTGCATAATTATATATGTTTATTCGGTCAAGGACAAATTCACTTTCAAAAGTCCACTAATTATTTAATTATCTAAATTAGCTAATAGGTTAATTAGCTAAATTAGCTAATATGTATGGCATGCATGCATGCAATACATGCTACAGGCACACATGCACGCATGCATGCATGAACACACACAATACATACAGACATGCACATACAGACAGAACCTACACACAGTGCATGCACTAACACATACAAATCTGTATCTTGGCTTGCTCTGAGCAAACATTTCAATTGTTAATTCTTATTTTTGACATTTGTTACAAACACCACACACACATTCATATACGACCACACACACATACGACACACACATACATACAACATACACATACACACACACTTACAATTGGTTTCTTGGTTCTTGCTTTGAGCAAACATATTGTTCAATTGTGTTGTGTTGGGTTTTAAATTTTTCCCTTATTTTGACATTTGTTACCATCAACACACACGCACTTGTAGGCACACACATTATACACACATGATGACAGCAAAAGAGACGGGCACAGACAGGCATAGATATGGACACACATCCACGGAGAGGACACATACACACACACCCACACACAGAAATTCCAGACATTTATTTTAAATTGAAGAGGGAAATAATTGGGATTATTTACAGGGGTGTAGGATATTGATACAGAGCAGTCACTAAGTGTCAAATTCTATTGATAGTGTGCATGCACTGGGTTTATTATATAAAATAGAACGGTTACATTCTGAAGGATTGAAATATATAACATTTTTTTTAAATTACTCATGTACAGAATGGTTACATGTATAGTACTGCTATACATATCATCTTAAACTACTAGTACTAGTACTAGCATGTACTAATAGTACTACTAGTCTAGTCTTACAACTGACCAAGAAATACTGAGTGTTACAACCAACAACCTGGTGTGTCCCTTGCGGTAAGTCTGTGACCCTAGCTAAACATGCCAGCACACTGACAAACCTAACTAAGGTCAAACATTACACCGCAATTGCATCAATGCTATCATTATTAACATATAACAGGCCTAGAAAGTGCTGCGCTTGCACAAAATGGCTACTAATTGTCCACCTTGGAAATCTGGGCAAAAATACAAAAAGTACCCAAAAAAACCAATTTGAACTCAAAATTTAAAAAATTTGTTAACATAGAAAGCACTAGCAATTTAATTTGAATACTGTGATTTCACAAGAAATTGTTTTGGGAAAAAACAAGATCCAAAAGACTAGTTTCGATTTAGTGGCTTCCCTTGACAGAAATCTTTACTTGATGGGAAAAGCCTAATCTAATGATAGGCTGAAAATAGAAAGGACTGATTTGCCCTGCTTGTAAAGCTTTCATCAAATTTCCTTCATCTGAAAGGATTAAAGCTGAGAAATGTTTCTTTGGTCAAAAATATGTGAAATTTCTATTCGTATAGAGCAAAATACGAAATTCAGCTATGTTTTACATTGAAATATTATAAGCAAATCAAAAATCACCTGTTTTCTCTCTTTTAAGAATTTCTGTAGCCAAACACAGGTAAGGAAATCTATTGAGTCGTGTCTAATCTATGATGAAATTACTGTTAATTGGGACACAATATTTGGGTGCCTCAAAATCTCTCGTTGCACCTTTAAGGACAAAAAAATTACCAATGTATGTGATACTAAAGTTTAAATGATGCCGACTCTCTGGGTTATAGCTTAATTTGTTAGACCACCATATTGAATTTCAAAATGGTCTCCTATCCTACTATATTCAGTACATTTGCCTTGTATCGTGGCTTGTTAGCTACATCATCGAACAAGCAAAAAAGGATGGCAATACCCATGTTCTGTAATACCAAGGTTAGGTTTTCAAAGTGTACCTTTAAGTTGTATCAATTCAACCATCAATCAACAATCAATCACATTTGATTAAATATCAATCACTCAAAATGATGATTGATGTATAACCCGTAGGTAAAGGGCGCCAGGGCCTGTGTTGAAGTCTGGTGATAGTAGATGGAGAGGAGCGTTAAAGTGGTACTAAAATAATATTTAATCCGTATAACCGTGAAATAATCACCAAAGTGGCCCACGAACATCACCGGTGGACGTGCCTTAGGCCTGCTCTATTACAACCCAACAAACAAGTAAATCCAGAATGACAGGGAAGGCTTTATGGAAAGGAGGTCTTGATTGAGATTGAAGGAATGAAAACTGATAGTTCTCAGAGAAAACCACGAGGGCGGGTATGGTGAAAGGTGAGTCGATGAGCCACTCCACCAACCCGTCCGCCCACTAATCCAATTATTGTATGCTAACATTTATAGACCAATGTGTTTAGTGGAAGAATCCACGGGTGTCATCTTGGCACCTTTGGCAATTGGGGTTACTGAGGTCACAAGTCACATAAGGGGATTAAATTTCTAAAAGTTTCAATAAAGTTATGAAATATTACAAATTCTTCATCAAAAAAGAGTAAAAAGATCAATGGTCACATATCCATAGAATGCCTAATTAACAAGGTACACACACTGGCCAAAAGTATTGCAACATGCAGAAAACGAAATTCATAATCACCAATTGATTTCAAATTATACCATGGATTGTTGACCACACAATACGTATTAAATTCCAAAATTGTGTTTTTCATACAGATGCTATTCCCCAGAATCCAAGAGGGTGGAAAAAACGTTTGATTTGATTGTCATGTTCCTTAAATATGGCCGATTAAAGGAACTGCGAACGATAACTTAACGATTGCACTCCAGAAGGAATACAGACACAGAAACAAGAGAAATGGCTTCAAAACAGCCGCTCTATGAGTTTTACGGGTTCATTATGGTATACTTAAAAAAATTATGGGAGAAAATAAGAGTGGTTGCGTGGACCGGAAATGAGATAAAGTCAATGGAAGACAGTGGTCTTCGAAAACTTCGAGAAATTCGGAGACAGCAGAAATGTAATTCAAATGATAAATCACGTGGTTTACGTAAATCATGTCTAATTGCGCGTTCACGTTAGCTAAAAAACAGCACATGTGTCAACGGCACCATTAAAAAGTTGTTTTCAAGTTATCATGTGACCTTTTTCTTGCCATTAAATTTCCCGAGTCCAACGGTGATGAACGTGCTCCCATCTTTTATTGCCATTATCTCATTACTGGTCCATACAACGACTCCGATTTTCGCCGTAAACATTTACAGTAGACCCTGACCAACCCGCAGAGTTCATTTAGCGACTATTTTCCAGCCTTTTTGACGTTCCTGTGACTGTATTTCTTCTGGAGTAAAATCAGCAAGTTATCATTAGCCAGCTCCTTTAACCCGCCATATTTAGGGATCACGACAATCAAACTAAACTTTGTTAGCACTACGACTTTATTCTTGGAAACAGCATCTGTTTGAAAATCACAACTTTGACAACAATTACGTTATGTGTAGTCAGGAACTCCTGGTACAATTTTAAACCCAATTTTGAATAGAAATTGCTTTTCTGAATGTTGCAATACTTTTGGCCAGTGTGTGTATAAGACAAATAGGTCTGAGGATAACAAATCTTTTGTATAGGGTCATATTTCAATATGCTTCAATTTAAATAATGATAGCCTAATTATATTTTTGAAAAGAGATTTAAAAAAATTACACTTTGCCATATCTACAAACTACATTTAATACTATGATGTAAATACTGTTCAAGGCTGCATAGACAATGGGGTTGTTAAGTTTCAGCCATTTTTATCCCCAAGACAACATCTTAGATCTACCAAACTATACCTTTTCAGAATCCTTTAAGTCAAGATAATAAATAAATAAAATGCGAGTACTTTCAGTTACGTAGAGGCATTTTGAAAATTTGATCCCTGAACAAAAGATATTTTATCCATTGACTTACACATCCTTTTATTAGATATTGTGGAGACACGTCCCCATTGACTTTTGTACTCCTTTGGACGTCAGGAAGATCCTGTGATATTCCGTAACTTTATCGATGAACTTGGAAGATTTAATTCCCAAATGTGACCTGTGACCTCAAATTGCCCAAGGGTGTCAAGGTGGCACCTAGTGGATTCTCAAACTAGTCACCCTGGTCTATCACTTTCAGCAAACAAATCGTATTATAATATACTGTGGTCTCAATAAGGCTGCCTCCCGACTAACTATTAGGATCCAAAAAATCAGCATAACCTAGAATTTATCATTTATCAAATGAGTTCGTAGAGATTTGTGGGAGGAATGTGTGTGAAAAAATAATTGGTAAAAGTGGAAATTACCAAAAAAGTACGAAAAGCAGACAACTGTATTGAGCAAAAAATGATACGTAACAAAGAAGAGAAAAAGTAAAATTACAGCAAATGATTATCCAAAATTAGTGTGCAGACAAAACAGAAGCTGACTCAAAGAAAATACAGGGCGAGTAAAAAAAACTTGACCCTGATTGTGTCCGCCATTTTGAATTTTTAAATAATATATATCTAACATATGTGATATCTACGGAAAGCTTATTTCATTAGCTTTAATTTGATCAAAGATCATTCCAATCGGTTAAGTATAGGCGGAGCTGCTACAGTCTTGCGAATCAAGAATCTGCAGTGAATAACTAGCCTGATTTTCTTCCCTTCGCGAAAGCCGTTCATTACAATGTGAATCCGTGGACAGAGCAGAAACCGACTACTTGATTCAAACGACTGTAGCTCGGTCTCATACCTAAACGATGTGAATGATCTGCTGCAGTAAATTAAGATAATGAACCCAGCTTTCAGATGATACCAAATATGTTAGATATATGTTACTTAAAAATCAAAATGGCGACACAATAGGGTCAATTTTTTGTTGACTCACCTGTATTAGCAAAGAAACGATACAGATTCTAGGAGTCAGTCGGGTTATTTACAGGAAGAATGTTGTGGACCTCAATCGTTAGATATGACTTATTAGTGCAGCGGTCAGGACTGCAAAATTGGTCGGGAACCCCTCCCTCGGTACAACAAAATCACAACCATTTTTCGAATGATAATTAATGTGAATTACGAAAAATGATGGTTGTGGTAAAAAAAATTTGGTGGCAGGGTGTTTTTTGGCCAAAAAAAACTCTATTTTGGGGCTAAAAATTAAGAAAAATATGATTTTTTTTATTTTTAAGCCAAAAAAACACTAGGAGCATCATTGTTTTTATAGACTCTATAGTTATTATATTGTCGAGAGAGCCTGTAAAACTTTTAGCAGGTGTGTTTATGTCCAAAAGTGCAAAGAAACTCCTGTTTTGGTTCAAAAATTGAAAAACGTAAATACACACGGATCTAAAGCACTAAAATTGGATGTGGTAATGAACTTCTCTCTGTAGATTTTGATTTCATGTTTTACAAAAGCAGTCAGGAAAGATAAAAGCAGAGGTATTTGATTAAAAAAATGTAATTTTAGTTTAAAAATGGCAAAATTATTCAAAAATTTCATTTTTACCTATTTTGTACAGTACTGTATCTTATAGGAGTTCTCAGTATTTAAATACCCAGTTTTGTATTAATAGTAGTTTGAATGTGTAAAGACAGATTAACTTACAAAGTTTTATATCATTTTAGGTCGTCCAATGCAATCGGAAAGACCTTATGTCGGCATAATTCGCGTGTCTGCGTGGCCGTCCGTGTTTGTCAAACATTTAGTATACACCTTTTGGATACTTGGTTTGCTTGTACACACACGGGAAATTTAATTGCAAGAAAGAGGTCACGTGATAACCTGAAAACAACTTTTAAATGGCACCATTGACATTGTGCTGTTTGTCATGTAATGTGAACGCGTAATTTACACATGATTTATGTAAACCACGTGAGTTATCATTAGAATTGCATTTCAAGTGTCTTGGATTTCTCGAATATTTCGAAGACCACTGTTTTCCATTGACTGTTTCTCGTTTCCGGTCTACACAACCACCATGATTTTCTCCCATAAAAATTTTAAGTAAACCCTAATGAACCCGTACAATCCATTAAGTGGCTGTTTTGAAGCCATATCTTTTGTGTCTGTGTCTGTATTCCTTCTGGAGTGCAATCGACAAGCTATCGTTTGCTGTTCCTTTTATTCGCCATATTTAGGGAACGTGACAATCAAATCAAACGTTTTTTCACTCTTTTGGATTTTGGGGAATAATATCTGTATGAAAAACACAACTTTGGAATTTAAATACGTATTGAGTGGTCAATAATCAATGGTATAATTTGAAATCAATTGGTGATTATGAATTTCGTTTTCTGAATGTTGCAATACTTTTGGCCAGTGTGTGTACATTGAGACAAGCGGACTTACGTAGGGTAACACATGAGGATGTCAAAGGTCATTCAGGGGTTGCTTAGGGTCATAATCGGACGACCTATTCGGGACTGCTGTCCCTATTTTTTTTAAAGTACCCAGCACTTTGAGAACTAACTGGCAGTGAAAGGGCCAAACTAGATGGGGAACAAGCTAACAGAGAGCAATATGATTTGCTCAACGAAAATCGAAAAAAAATCGTCAAAAATCAGATTTTAGCACGTTCGTAACAAGTTTAGTTACGATATACCCCATAAGTTATAGGACCAAAAGCAACCTAATAAGGAACACAGGACACTTGCTACAACACGTAAAGGGATGGAGATTCATATCTTTGACACTGTTGTTGTCTATCAAATTGTCACTTAGAATATTCTGCATACTTATTCTTCATTTCATATATTAAGCTATTCCTGCAAATTTAAAATATGTTTACTCTTTCGAGTGGGATTACTTTCATGTTTAGCCAAAAATGCCTTGATTTATAGAAGGACATAATCTATTTCTCTACGACATCGAAGATCATGTGTTTATTGTGATTATTGAGTGAAAATATACGTTTTCTCGCAAATAGGTTTCTAAAACCAGAACAGTAGTTAAAAATCTTTCGCTACCACATTAAAAACATTTCAAGTTTTATGCTCTAAATATAGCTGACACATACTTGATAATTCAATTGGCATTCAGTTTAGGTTGATGTTGAACATGTCAAATTGGGCCCAATTTTAGGCAAAAACAGCATTTATGGGCAGAAATATGATTGTTGAGATTGTGTAACAGTCCTATATAAGTAGAATTTTAGTAGAGACTATGTGTCATAGATGTCATACCTCAACAGCTCTTAAAAAAAGCCCCACGTCACTGGGGAAAAGTGGTTAATCGCAATCAGTCTATATGAAATTGAAATCGAAAGAACATGTAGTTCAACCGTGATTCTTGAAATTTTATGCGATTTGAGATGATCTAGTGAAACTTCAATTCCAATTCTCCAAATTCCTCCAATTATTTTTTTTTATCATTTCTCAAGGCTCAGTCAAGCCCTATTATGTGATTTAAGGACATCACTAGTGCGATTTTACAAAATTCTTATGCGATTGGAGTGTAATTTGTGCGGATGTTTATGTGAAAAACTCGTGCAATTTAACAGAATTGTTGTGTGATTTAACAGACTTGTGTTTATTAAATCTGTGACGATGGAACATTAATTCTGTGCAATGGAAAATCATTGGCGAGTAGTTTACAAAATTGTGATGAATTTTGTGATTTAGCAGAATCTTGTGTGATTTGTGGAATATTGTTGATTTTTAAAAAAAGAAAAAACCTAAAAAATTATAAAATTTACAAAATTTTGTATCTTTTGCAAAATAATGGCAAAGTACTTTTTTAAATTTGGTCAATTTTTGGCATTTTCCCTTTTACCACCAGACTATAGCTCTGATTTTTATTCTGTCAGGTAAACGCATATTGTCGATGGTCAGAACACATCGGAGGGTATGCGTTGAGATCAAAACTAAAAAGTCGTATTAACAGTGAAATGCTCACTTGTTCAACCTAAAAGAATGCTCTAACACTTTTAGCACCATGAACCCAATTTGTTTCGAATATGTAAAGGTTTCCTACCAGATTCAATTGATAGATTGTCGTAACCAGTTTGAGCATGTATCGATTACTTTGTTTGGAGACAATCAAGAGGATAATGTCATTAACATCGCGGCCGGGTGAACTCTTACTCGAGAGGATAGCCACCTAAATATTGTAGTTTGTTAGAGTGACCAAAACTTTCAGCATTTAGATATATGATTGGAAAAGACGTCAACATTATGTCTGTAACAAACGAATAATGTAATTAACACCATCTTAAACATATCAATATTTTCAACTTCCTTAGCTGACGAAAATACTGAAGGAAAATGCATGAAAGCAGTTGTTGATATATGATAACTCATCTGAAAACACACATTATGTAATATTGAAATTCCTGATGTTGTTGTAAAAATGGTGGAGGATTCTGATAGTGGAGATTCTTCCTCTTTCCTGCATAATGAAAATATTTGGTGAGTATTAATTACGTATTCGTATCATTTTCTTTCATATGTTGAATGCTTCATTCATTCAAGTTTGTTTGGATTTATTCAGTGCATTTACCTTGCATTATTTTCTTCATTAGAAAAGGACATTTTATAATTATGGCCTGCAATTAATCCGACATGGCACATTATAATTTCTTTGAATTAGTGGGTAACATACACCCTCTCAAACGAGGGAATCGTCGAAACACCCCAAAAACTTTTAATGAACTGACAGATAAAAAATCCTACTATATACGCTCCACGTGGATAAAAAGAAGGTTAGAACTCACATACATTGACTATAATGGCAAGAACCACTGGCACT